>JAVJIF010013341.1:0-88730 GCA_038442645.1 Agave tequilana | reverse complement strand
CGACTGAGACTTCCAATCTGACACCTGAGCTTGATCTTCCCCATCGGACGGGTCTGGTTGGCATTGAACCCATAGATAGTTATCTGGGTAGGGCTCAAACGATGGGTAGGAATGCGAGATGTTGCATGACCCGGCGAGGCATGATGCTCAACGCGGACCCTGGTCTACCTGGATGCGGTTCACCTCGGACGATCCAATATACCCTGTGAAGTACAGGGGTCGATCATGCTTCCCTTTCACCTGCATATCATCTGCCGTGAAGGTGATGCAGGGGCTTCTGGGAGGTGTGGAGGCAATCCTCTACATCTTCCTCCTTCGGTACCTGGGGCATGAAGACCTCAGCATTTGCCAGAGCTTCTTGCAGAGCTTCCCTGATCGACTTTGATAGTCTAAGAAGTTCATACAAGGTAATGCGTGCCGGAATGTTGCCAACTGAGCCAGGACATCAAAGCGGTAAGGTGCCATAGATCCTTCCGCGATGCCCTTTTGAAGGGCTCGAGAAAATCGAGTCTCCTTCTGCTTCTCCCAGGTGGCTTTGTGGAGGGCCTGACTGGCTCCGCAGTTGGTTGTGGAGGGCTACCGCCGTCTCGTCGTACTGTTTCAAGTACGCCTGTCCTGAACGAGTTCCCGCCATCGGTTGGTTGGGCTCTGCGGCCAAGACATCGTTTCCTCCTCTGAGTCGGACATTGAAGGGATATCAGTCTCGTCGCTTCTCGAGAGGAGGCACCCACTACATTGCAGGATGAGGCTTTTGCCTTGCCTTTGGATTTCCTGTTGGTCACAGTAGTCCACTGCTGTTCATGACAAGGTCAGGGTGGGACCCACATAATTTCCCCTTGAGGTGTAGGGACGGGTTACCAAGCCTTTCTCTTGCTGCTGGTGAGGGTCTGTGTTGACCACTCTCAGCTCTCCTTTTGGATAGGAGTTACCCCCACAGGCGTTGGAGGTTGTCTCCCGAACTGGAGAACCGACGTCACATTAGCCGTCACTTTCTTCTACTCTGGTCGGAGCTTTAACACCTCCACGTCAATCAGAGCCTGAAGGATGTCCTTGAAGACGTAGCAGCTTTTGGTGGGGTGTCCCCAACATCCTGTGATACATGCAGTAGTTGGGATTGTCGGTCTTGCCGACCTCCTCTGGGCGTCGAGCTTCAGGGAGCTTCAATCGGTTGCTCTTGTTGAGTAGTTTAAAGAGCGAATCGACATGTTCCTCCTTGAAGGAATATTGCTTGTTGGCGCGTGGCTGGCTTGAAGAGCCACTCGCCTTGCCTGATTGAGGTTTGGCGGGAGATTTGGTCTCCTTGCCAAATTATTCTTCCGCTTTGTTTGAAGGGATGTACTGGCGCACGCCTTGTCGACCTTTCCGGCCTAGGCTTACCTTCCTCCGCTCTGACGCGGGCGACAATCTCCTCAGCCTGTTCACCTGTTGGACTAATTGCTTTCAGGTGCGGCTTTCAGCAACTCCTATTTGAGCAAGGAGTGAGGTTTGGAGATTGTGGCGGCATGTTTCCACCAGGGTGGCCTGGGTCATACCGCTTGGACACCGAGTGCCATGTTCCGAAATCTTTCCACGAAGGATTTGACGGACTCCCCTTTTCTCGCTGTTTGGTAGCCAAAAGGGTTGGCATTGTGACTTCGGATCATCCTCGGAGAAGCGTGTTAAAAAGAGCTTCTCCAATCACCCCAGTTCTTGATAGAACCTTCTGGGAGCTCATAAACCATTCAAAGGCCACCCTTTCAGGGTGCCGATGAACAGGCTGCCAGGATGGCGTCATTATCTTACTACATTCCTGGTTTGAGATTTGAAGTAGTAGATGTGCTGGTTGGGTGACCCCTTCCCATCAAAGGCTTGAAGAGTTGAGCTTTGAACTTGGGCGGTACGGAAAACAAGTCCCTTCAGCCGGGTAGGGCCGGACCACTCCTACTTCTTGGAGGTCTTTGCGATTGGCAAGGGCCTCGAGCGTCGCTCCAGTTGACTCATTCTTTTAACATGGGCCTTTCCTTGTCTTGGTTGCTTTTACTTGCGACGAGGACTTGGACGAACCGGAAGTAGATCGCCGCGTCTCCTCAGAAGGTTCAGAAGATGAGCTTTCTCCCTTTTTTCCCTTTGCCCTTGACTTTTTTAGGAGGGGACCTCCTCCTGTCTTCGAGCAGCTGTGCAATCGCCTGCTTGAGGGAGTTGATAGATCCTGCTGAGCAAGAATCATATCCATTTGTGCCTTGTGGATCTGCTCCAAACGTTTAGTCGTCTCCTCAGGAGTGCCTGTCATGTAGGCGGAGGTCTCCTTCTCCTTGCTCGACGAAGAGTTTGAAGCCCTTGATTCCGCTACGGCGGAGTGAGAATCATTAATGCCATGGGCTAAGGCATTATAGTCAATTGGGGGAATGGCCCCAGTCCCGGTGCGAGTGTGTCGATACACCCCTTCCGGTTCAGAGTCAGACTCGGACTCGTCTGAGCTGACTGCAAGTTGTTTTCCCTTGCTCCTGCTTGTCATATTCGCAGTGAGCTCCGGGTACTCAACGTCAGAGAAGGTTCTCCTTCTGTGGGAGCGTCTTCTTTTAGCTGACGGAGGAATCAGGGTCAGCTGTCTGACTAAAGACTGCTGGTGTACGCCTGATCGCAACGGCATCGAGAGCATATGGATGAGCCGTTGGCAGCAACACGACGAAGTGGCCTGATTGGCACTTCTTTTCTTCGTCATAATCCCTCAAATCCATGGGAGGGGGATTGAAAAGATTAGCCTCGCAACGTCAAAGACGGGAGGCATCCATGTGCTGCACAGCCTGGACGCAAGCGTCAGAGACCGCGGTTTTCTTGCGCCGCAGCTGTTCAGCGCGTGTCTGGCGTCTCTGTTGAGACAAAACGCGCCTGTCGCGTTGCTGTTTGGTGCGTCGGGAAGCGACACTTGAGAGAGATGGGCTGTTGAGCCCCACGCCTATGGGCTTGTGCCTCTTGCGCTTGACGAGGCGCAGAGGTCTCATTTGGGCGTTTGTTGATTTGGTCCCCAGAGGACCTAACTGAAGGAATCTCGCGTTTGGGGCGCCAAACGCGGGACTTCACGTACTGGACGCGGCGCGGGCAAGGCGCGAGATTGTACGTCGCGTCAGCCTCAGTTGGACAACCAACGGTTCCAACTTGCAGCTGACGCGCACGTCTCCTCTGTCGACGCTCAGCGTTTCGATTGCGTCGAGGAGGTGGAGAGAGACCAACGACATCCTGATGCTGGACACCAGGGATTTTGACCACGCGGGTCTCCTCCTGAGACCGCTGACGCGGGTGTTCTGTGCGACGCGGTTGGTCCACAAAGGCAGATGTGCCTGGGACCACGCGGGCCTTCTGAGAGGCGTTGGCGCGTGTACCTTGCTTGGCACAGTCGGCAGCAGGGGAGCTCGAGAAAGCCACAGATTTGGCTCGAGGCCATTCCCCGTCGAGACCCGGCGGCAGACGCGGGTCTTTGGGTTCTTGGAGCCGTAAGAGAGAAACTCTTCGTACTTCGCCTGGGTCGAACTCGACAACGAGCGATTCGACCATCTTCCCCTTATGGTGGACGTCATCTTGCACCACTATTTGCTCCTTAGTGACAAACGTAGCCCCAGCGGAGTCGCCATCTCTTGTATGACCCGGGAAAGAGGGAGACAGTGATGTAGTAAAGTTTTCCTATAATCAAATGAAAAGGATTACAACAAACTGTTCTTCCGGTTACAAGGGAGGAGATTTGAATCTTGAATTCCCCCTTTGTTTGGCTGGGTTTTTCGTGTGGCGGTGGAGAGTGAATCTTGTTCTCCGTTGACCAGATGACCGTCCTTCAGAAAATTTTGCATTTGAAAATTTCTACTTCATTTGTTTATTTGAAGTGCAATGCATGCTTTCAACAGAATTATTGTTTCTCATGATAAATTCTTCAAAACAGAAGTGTACGAAGGTTTATTCAGCTTAATCAGAATATTACTTACAGTGAACTGCCCAAGTTATAACTATTTTGTTCCAACAACATTTAAATGGGCTCCTTGCAAATTATCTTCTAGTATTTATACATGGATGCTATAGGTATATGTATCTATAAAATTCAATGGCAATTATAGTAAGGATGAATCTTTCATGTTTTTCTCTCTCACTGTGGGTTGTTTATAATTTTTTTCCCTGACATCTCAGCCATGATCTTTTATAATAAGGAAAAGTTTCTAATAGCATCTTTATTTGTTAAAAGTACTAGTATAGCTGTGACCTAATTTAAATTTTTTGCACTCAATATGAAGCCTTTGTACTGAAATCATTATTAATATTTTTTTAATTTTAGAGAATGAGCATGCTTGTTATGGCTTAATAATATGTTGAACCTAATTAATTTTCTCACATATATAAGACTCTTATGCTAATCATCTGATGTAGAACCTATCCCGAGTGAGGTTAGTCTAATAACTGGGATTGCACTTCATTTTTTTGTTACGGATGAGGTGCATAATACGACATATATCACAAATTTTTTTTCATAGTTGATGTGTGTATTAGTTTTTATTTTAAATATGCATTCATTATCTTTCATATAAAATTTAACTTTCAATTACAGTTTTTCATTCATGAGATAACCTTGCATAATGGTGCAAAAAAACTGGATCTCTGTGAGGAGTGATATGCTGTCTGAAACTACGACAACATAAAGTTCTATACGTCCTTATAGTGGTGGTGAAAAGAAGTACAATGTTGTTGAACGTGCATTGGATTATTTTTGGACATACGGATTAAGCAAAAGCCTTGGATACAACTTTCATCCATGGGCTGTTTATTTGCAACATCATTCAATTGTGTATTCTATGTCTTCTCTTCTCATCAGAATATGACATATTTGCTACTCTGGATCAATCTACCAAGTGCCATACAATTTGTATCAATAGTTTTATATGAGAATAACTACTTCATAAAAGTTAAACTGAAAGAAGAGCACATTATCACACCTTGTTCCAGGATGGAAACACATTTGTTATCCTGATGCAGAAGACTGACACAATTTCGTGAAAGCTAAAATTGACGAGTGAGATAGACTTATCACACCGCAAGCTTTAACAGAATTTCTTCAATCCAAAATTTATTTGATTTGAATGAGTTGCCTAGTTTAAATTAAATGTATTCAATTTTTATTTTACGAATCAGAACTTCTAAATTCTAATTTTTTTAATTTTAGTAATTGTTCATATTTTTTATGTTGATAACAATTGGATGGTGATATTGGACTTAATATTAGTGGATGGGTACATACTTTCCTGCACCTAACTGACAAGAGAGCTTGTGGTAATGGAAATAAATATCCTCCCAACAGTGAAGGGAAGGACTGCAGATGCTACAATGTTTTGGAGATCCAGAATGCCAGGTTTTTAATTCATCAAATACTTTGGTTTCTCTCTATCAAGCACAACAGATATAACATAGTTATCTGCTTATAATTTAATGATCACTTGTGATCGATTGCTTTTCATAAACATAAATTAGACTGTGAAGTCTTCTCTTGTTTTAGTATTTGCTTAGGCCTGATTTGTCTGATCAAACTAGATTTTAGACTACTTTGTTTTGATGTACCTGGATTTTGTAGAACATAACTTTTCAATTCGTGAACTCATTAGTTGTTTGGTTTTTTTTTGCATTGGACCTACTTCCCTACACACACTTCCATCTCCTTCTCATACATTCTTATATGGTACCTTATCTCCAATACAATAGTCTCTTTCTTCATCAGATTATGTGCCATATCTGATACTCTTCTTTTGTCTCAATATTGGCAGGATACTGTTCAATATCAACTTTTTCTTCTTTTCCTGCTTTCAGTTTGTTCCATCTCCTTACTTTTTCTACATCACTTTCACCCCTACCCTCTAGTTCTACTTATTCAGCACGAGTGAATTGTGCTGTCACAAATTTTGATAAGTCCAAGCAAAAGCATGCAACACAATGACAGGGAATATATTATCATTTCCTCCACATTCAACTTCTCATGCCTTTTTCATTGAACAAAAATCCAAACCTATATATATATAATATATATATAATATATATATAATATATTATATATTATAGGGCTTACTGTACCTCAGCCTGCAGGCTGAGAGAGTTTCTCAGCCTGCGGGACGTGGCTGAATATATGCCACACATCGGTCGCAGAGTGTGGGCGCCAAAAAAATCAAAAAAATCCCGCCTAACAATCGTGAAACAATTGACAAAAATAACCCTTTTATAGACGACGGCGACTTCTAGCATTGAAAAGTAAAAAAATATTCCATGGTCGCATACTTAATACAGAATAAAGAATACCGGAGGAAACATGCTATCGTATAGCAATGCGACCTCCTTCATACTATCGACCAAAGTCGCAAACTCTTTCTCATTACGATGGTGATGACGAGGATTAGAAGTTTAAAAAAATTGTATTTTGTTTTTTTTTTAAATATATATAAATCTGTTTTCTAAAGTTAATTGTGTGAATTACATTTTTACTACTATGTCTTGGTTGAAATGCTGTACAATTGTTACAAATCTTCATTTTAAATATTTTACGCTAAACGAATATACTGCGACCATGGACGCAGTTAATAATTATATTACTTCACCCTTTAAATTTTTAAAATGAAAGGTTGCGACATTGGTTGCAGTTGCTGGACGCAGACTTAATAAATACACTGCGACGTTGGTCGCAGTTGCTGGACTTTAGTCTTAATCAACACAACACTATGCTACCTTGGTCGCAGTTTCTGACCGTAGTATTAATAAATAAACGATCGTAGTCTTAATAAAATAAACTGCGACCTTGATCGCATTGTTGGTGTTTAGTCTTAATAAAAATACACAGCGACCTTGGTCGCAGTTGCTGGTCTTTACTCTTAATCAACAACATCACTGCGACCTTGGTCGCAGTTGGTGGTCTTTATAAATAATCACAACAACACTGCGACATTGGTCGCAGTTGATGGCCGCAGTCTTAAAAAAAATAATCTGCAATCTTGGTCGCTATTGCTGTCTTTAGTCTTAATCAACAACAACACTGCGACAAGGTCAACAACACACTGCGACGAGGTGACACGTCACCGCAGCAGTTGCTTAGTCGCAGACTTTGGTCACAGTGTCGACCCTGTCGCAGTAGTTACTGTTTGCAATGTATCTTATGCGACCTTGTCGCAGTGTCATCTATGGTCATAGTTGTTTTGTTTGCAATGCATGCTGCGAACAAGTTCGTAGTTTATTAAAAAAACAATATGTTTTTTATTTGTCCAGCATTTATCTCCAGGCATGTGCAAATGATACAAAACGATCTCTTATACAATAAGATTGAGTGTTACAATATAGCAGTACAAGAAGACAAAACATCAAAAAAATCCTTGTTGACTAAGAGCAATCTTCTTCTTGAGGTCTGGTGGCAGCAGAATCAATAAGATTGAGTGTTACAAAGAAGACTAAATATCAAAGTAGCCAAGAAGACAAAACATCAAAAATCCCTTGTTGACTAAGAGCAATCTTCTTCTTGAGGTTCGGTGGCAGCAGAATCCTCCGATTCCAACTGACCCTCCAAAGTGCCGGGATACGATCTTTCGTTGATGAACATCTCTTCACAGAAGGCTATCCAGTGAGCATGGAGTTTCCTCGATGTCACTTCTGGGGTAAGAGAGGGAGAGTGAGACCTCACAAGGTATGCTACCCCCACTATATCCACCACATCCCCCGCCGCATATACCCACTCTGACCATCCGTTATCAGCAAGCTTGACTGGTGCATCAAGTCAGAGCAGATCTCGGTGAGCTTAAGTCTTCGTCAGGGATTATGACTTCTTCCCTTGTGAACGACGAGGACCATGACTTCTTCCCTTGTGGACGATGATGTCTATGACTTCTTCCCTTGTGGACGAACATCGATCAAGTTCGTCCATAGGGTCATCTTCATCCATGGAGGCAGGCCCCTGTTAGAGACTCTGAAGAAGGCGGAAATTCTTAGAGCATTGCTCTCGAAAGAAAACAGTCTAATTATGGGCTGTTAAAGGGAGAGGGTGTGCCCTATTTATAGGCCGCCCATAATAACCATAATTAATGGTTCATTAATCAGAATCGTCGGCATTAATGGTCTCCAACCGCCAGCGCCGGTTTGGCATTAAAAGACATTAACGCCTAACCCAATGAAGAGCCGACGCGTGGACAACCGCTTCGGGACACACGAATAGTGCGGGGTTCGTCAACATAGACTTGACGTTAAAAGATCTCATAAATCTTTATGACAGGTCGCGTCTCACGGACTGACTCCAAGTCGCATCAGACAACAGACAACTTTCATTTTTCATTTAGATTCAAAAAATGACTTAATCCAAAAACAACACTTAATAAAACAACACTTACTTAACGTACTGCGACCAAGTCGCAGTCCATGTAATGCAACCCTAGATTGCAGTTGCTGGCCCATCTTTCAATAACAACACTGCGACTTTGGTCGCATTTAACATGTACACTGCGACAAAGACTTTGACTAAGGTCGCAGTTTTAAATGTACAATGCGACCAAAGACTCTGACTACATTATATACAAAAAAATTAATTACTTAACGTACTGCGACCAAGTCGCAGTCCATGTAATGCAACCCTAGATTGCAGTTGCTGGCCATCTTTATCAATAACAACACTGCGACCTTGGTCGCATTTCACCATGTACACTGCGACCAAAGACTTTGACTAAGGTCGCAGTTTAAATGTACAATGCGACCAAAGACTCTGACTACATTATATACAAAAAAATTAAACTATAAAGTAGAATTTTATCGCAGGCTGAAAAATTGATTGAAAAAAATTTTATATTTTCAAAAAAATTTTTATCGCAGGCTGAAAAGGAGAAACTAGATCTTTCAAAAAAGAGGTAAAGAAATAGGGCGAAAAGTAATTTATATCTTATAAAGAGCGGCAAAAATAAAAGGGGGAAAAATAATAATAAACAATAAGGAAAAGTTATCATAAGGGTATTGGTAATTTAACTTCTACCTAAAAGCGGGCCGCAAGTCAGTGAGGTGACAAATTGAGCCACGTCACCGCAGGCTGAGATAGTACTCTCAGCCCGCGGGCTGATATACATTTTTCTCATATATATATATATATATATATATATTATATATATATATTATATATATATATATATATATATATATAATATATATATATATATATATTATATATATTATATATATATATATCTTTAGACCTTAATTCTACATTATAAAATTTTTACTTAACTCACAAATTGTGCATTCAACCATATACCACTCAAGAGCCCCTCCGCAAAAGAAAATGAGAAATGAAAAATAACCATCCATCATAATTAGTTTACTTCAAAGGACAAAACTTAATCATACAAGAAATATGTTGGCCCAAAGGGCCTTCCACTCTAGTTTTGATGATGATTAACTAATGTAGTCATGTATTGTTTACTAATAATCTTGTGATATTTAGTTTCAGATACTTAACCAAGATATTAGTAGGTGGTTAGCTTCAACAAAGGTTTTTGAAGCGTTCACATGGTGATTCAAGAGCCCTAGCGTCAAAGTTATATCTAGCACTCGTTGGAGTCAAGCTCGGTGGATCACGTTTGGATCGAGTCGACTTGGAGACGGAGCTTTACAAGAAGACTTCGGTACATAGTTTAGTTTAGTGTTTAGATCCATTGTTAAAGATTTAGATAGTGTGATATGCTCAAGTTCACAACACACACACTTGTTTCTAGTTTCATGTTTTGGTTTTCGGTTTTTGGTTTAACCGATCTTGATTTTCATGAATAGATAGAATCAACAAGTTTACATGATTTATGTATATTAGATTTGTTCTTATACATTTATACTTCAACTATTTATACAAACTTAGTTTGATAACCTATTCATGTATTTAGGTTGTATATTTTAACAAAACTTATTTTTGGAATTATTGTCAAAAACATTGATATATATATCTTTCATGTATATTGGATTATATCCATATGCAACATGCTTCAAGTTGTTTAAATATCATATTTTGTATTTGGATGAGTTTTGGACAAAACGTTTTTTCCATTTCAAAATTCTAGTTTTGGAAAATACGAGTTTTGGTTTTCGGCAAAAATTACCATAACACAAAAGAGTTCAAAATGTTTGTAACTTGTTTGATTTTTACTCAAACAGTTTGTATTTCAAAGAGGATATAAGAACTTATTTTTGTGGATTTTAGAAATTTTATGGGATTTAATTGATAATTAAAAAACCCAAGTTTCAAATCCCTAATCCAGCCCTGCCAGGCTCTGGTGGTCGACCGGGCCGTCGACCGGACCCAATCAAAAGAAACTTCTTTGATACCATTGAAAGAGAAAAAAAATATCAATTAGTGCATCATGATATCAATGAAATATACCATTGAAAGTACATAATGTGGTACATAAAACAAATATTTTTAATATAAATTTAAATACCAATTGATACCAATTGTAAGTAAATACCAATTAAATACCAATTATAAGTAAATAAATCATTTGAGCAATTCAACCAACAATTTTGATATCAATAAAACATACCGATTGAAAGTAAAACTTATAGGTAATCTTGATACCAATTTGAAAAGATTAGTACCAATTGAAAGTAATTTTTCATTAAAGCATATGATACCAAAAATAATCAATATCCTTTTTTTAAATCATTTTTAACATAAAGTGAGGGAGTAGAATACCAAACCAATTGACAGTGAAATACCAATTGAAAGTAGAAATATGAATTTTTTTCTCCTTTATGAAATACCAAATAAAATAATGCATAAGCTTGTATATGATGCCAATTGAAACATAATCAATTGAAATATAATAGTCATTAAAGAAATCAAGCTTAGCATAATCAAAATTTGTGCTCAAAGGTATAGAGATATAGTAAGCACAAATAAAGCATATATATGTATGAAAATTTAATACCAATCGAAATTGATACTAATTGAAGTTAAAGCATACATATATAAAAACATATAGAGTATACAAAAAGAATGTCAATAGTGATACCATTGAAAAAATCAATGATACCAATTGAAAACAAAATAAGATCAAGTGTATAACTTATATTACCTTCCACCCATTTCATGCACATGTTTAAAATTTTTTTAATAAGATGCATACAGGCATGGTCGCCCAACCAACGCGCCCGTCGATGAAGGGGTTTTCAAAAATAGGTTTGAAATAGTTTAGCATAATTGAAAACTCTTCCAAAGTGAAGAATACGAACTATTTATATGAAAAATTTGTAAACAAGTACGAATCCTTCAAGTAAGGATAAACAAAATTATATTCCATGAAAAACATGTAAATCACATATCACCAAACACTCAAAATCTATAAAGCATATATATCATACTCATGAAAACAAAATCATGAGAAAACAAATAAGGTGAGTGTATAAGAGTTATGTGAAACACATTATCATGAAAATAGTCAATTTAGCTCAATTATAAAATTCCTTAAAAACATGAAAATCATCAAAACTCGAATTCTTCAATGTATATGTATGTCATGTACAAACTAAAATATACATACATATCCAAACATAACGAGTTCACAAAAGTATATGCATGAAAGCAAGTGGCTCAAGGATGTATATGTATAGCTAATAGTTTAGACAAAATACATATACATGAAGCTAAACATATAAACATGAAAACATGTACAATATGGGATACAAGTCAAATGCATGAATCATCAAAACTAGGCTATACTAGTACATCTAAATGGTACAAATGAGCGTTCTAGCATAAATATATAATAGTCTATTTGTGGCTCATTAGTTGTACACGTATTATCCAAGTTTTAATGAAAACTAACATTTAAACATATATTCAAATCATGAAGTATAGAAATCAAAATATGAAGTGCAAATGTTTAAACAAAACTAATATGATCAATATGTAGATGCACATGCATTAGATCTAGGACATACACATTAGTTAAAACAAATGTGAGAACACAAAGACATAAATCCATATTAAACATGGGTGTCTCAAATAACTAAACATGTATATCATTAATCTAAATATCATGGCATAACATATTAATCATGAAACATCAAAACATGCTAAAATCAATGATATGAAAAGCATGTAAACAATAAATGAGGAGTAAGAGATCGTTACCAAAACCGAGAGGGCAACTCTCTATGTCTCCAAAACAAGGTGGTCCTCCTACCAAACTCTCCTTGAAAGTGATGCATCCAAATTGTTCTCTTTAGCTCGGAACGCATCCACCTCAAGGCACCATTACTCTCACGTCATGCGAGAGCCCACACCTACATCAAATACAATAGGTGGTCTTGGTACCCACACTCTTTTGGGTCCATGGGGGTTAGCACCTTTCTTAACCAAACAAACAACTTAGTTGCTAAATTGAATCATGCATCTTATCATAGCAAAATTTAGAAAGGTTGCCCTTACGTCCACAATGTGTACAAGTGTACACATGAGCATACATCATGTTATGAGTGTGTACGTGAGGAGCATGTGATGCCGTGTATGGTGTGCATGCAAAGATGGAACTTGTTTCTTTCGAAACATGGATTCCAAGCGTGTATGGTTCAAAACACAATGGCTCAAAGTGGAGCCCAAACAATCCACACTCTTCTTTAACAAACATATATCATTATCCATTCTAAAAGAAGAGGTGCATGCATATGTAAGCTAGGTGAAGCTATACTAGCATGGCAAACTGAGAATCAATATCAATTTTCAAATTTTTATTTTCCTTAAGGCAAACTTTTTAATCTTTGAAATCAAATCAATTTTGTTTTTCAAAGAATCATTTCTTTTAAAACAATACAAGTTTTGAAGATAGACTTCATTTTTCTTCAAAACATTTTCACAAGCATTTTTTATTTTTCAAGATCTTGTTTTCATTTAGGGCAAGATCAAGTTTAGATTTCAATGAATCCCTTTCATTAGAAATCTCCACTTTTTCTTGCAAAACCAAATCAAGCTTTGAAATCAAGTCTTTATTTTCTTTATTTACTCCAAAGTCTTCTTTTTCAAAAGATTATATTTTTCAAGCACAATTTTTCACAAACAATAGAAAGTTCTTCATTCAAAGCATTTGAATCAACATAGTCATTACATGAAGAACTAGCATCATCACTATCTAATTGAGATGTCGAATATACCTCAATGGAGTCATTTTCCTTGGACCATGTAGCATTGTTGCTCGGATTCTCCACTAGATTCATCCTCCACAGTGTTGGGCGCTTGTAGCTCGGAGGAGGTCAACGTGTTCCACACTTCAAGGCGGAATCATAGTTAGAAACAATCATAAGATATTTCTTTGTTAAGCGTGCTTCTAAGTACCTCAAGGCTTGTGCATTGGCCTCTATATGCTTGCTATTACCAAGATAGGATTTCTTAGTAGCGGCAAGGAAAACATGCAAGCCTAGGATTTTTAGAAACATGGACATCCTAAATTTCCACATGTCAATGTTGGAGACATCAAACATGGGAGGAGACAAGAAATCCATGAGTGTGTGTAAACAAAATAAGTGTGGCAAATGCAAATGATAGATTAGTGATTGATGCTAAACCTGCACACAAAATACGAAATTTTAGAACTTAAAAAAGGAAATGTGCAAGTGCTCAATTCTTCCGCGATAGCAGTGGCTATGCGGGTCGTGATCCACAAGGAGGGTTTTCGATAGAAGCGTTCACGTTTCTTGTATTGAAATCTTTATGAAAACCAAACGAGAGTTCTACTTTGTTTAAAGAAAATAAAAATGAAAGAGTTATGTTAAAGGTTAAAGTTAAAAAGAAAGCGATAGATGAAGAAGTGGAGAAAACCGGAGAATGACTATATACAAATGAATTGGAAAAAAGAGTGAAAACGATTTGGAAGATGTGGTGAAAGAAATCGTGATTGCGATCTATGCTAAAGAAATAAAGAAAAGAAGAAGGTTAAAGAAATACTTACCTAATTGATTGATGACTTACCTGAAAACCTTTACATGTTCTACCTTTGTTTAGGAGGCGTTCAACGCATAGATCATAAGCCCCGAGCTCAGTCCCCATTCGCATTATATCATCAAGTCTAGTACAAGCATGAAGTGATACGTCTTGAGGAGGAGAACATCTTCATGAACTATCGTTTTGCACTCACATAACATCGTTATACTTGTGCTTTGGAATTCACTTGTAAACTCAACAAAAACAAACGAGGTAAAGTAGAAGAGGAAGACGAAAACAAAGAAAATGAAAGTAAAGATGAACATAAAATGTTACCTTTTATTGCTTGAAACGATGGAAGAAAGGAGGAGGGTACATCGGTGTCACTCTCAACATATGCCTCTCTCTCTTACTTACATGAATCATCATCTAATCCTAAGCTTACATACACACTACAATTATATAATAAAGAAAGAAAAACCTAAACTACAAATGAAAACTAGGCTAAATCCTATCTCTGCATGGTCATCCATTTTCAGCACAAAGAATGGCCTTTTATAGGCAAAACCCTAACCATCAGGATCCCGGGGAGATCGGGGGGCAAACGCTCCCCCTAACTCCCCAACCTTGCCGCGAAAACGCGGCTTTGGCCGCGTTTCCGCGGCCAGGGTGTGGCCAGGTGGCCACCCCTGTTGTGGTTGCCCTGGTTTCGCCCTCTGACTTTATCTGGAGTTGGTTTTTCAGTTTGAGTCCCAGATTCTGACGAAATGGCCTTGGATTCTTGGCTTTAACTGATCGATTCTGAGAGGATTCTTCTCAAACCGGTTTTCACCCTTTGATTTTTCCCTGATTTACTGAGTGCGAATTAATTCTGATTTAATTCAGAATTTTGGTGGGCTTTGGGCTCATTTCTCTTCATCTCCTTAAAGAATAGGCCTGCAAATAAATTAAGCAATTATTTAAGACAATGTAAGTTTTATTCAAGACTAAGTATGGAATATATGATACTAAATATGCAACATTAGCGACAATCACACCCCATACCTATCTTTTGCTCGTCCTCGAGCAAAATAACTAAACTATACTAGAGATTATTAGACACTTTCGCAGGTCACGCGATTGCACTGAGCATGTGCACAAAGCCGTTAACCTCTAGGTTTCCCCCTAGAGGACAGTGTTGTCTCGTGAGGGTTTTCAGCGGATTGCACCCACAAATTCCATAAAGAAAGAGAAATAAAGAGTTAGTATTTTCGAAAGGCATTTTGAAAGAGAAAAATATTTGAAATATAATTGTAAGATCTAAGCAATCTATAAGTTATAGGAAGACTGAATTTTTCATTCCTAAACTTAGTCTCTATTCAAAGATTTGTTATCAATCAAGGTAAGGAGTTAAATTTTACTTCTCATCTAGTCTATTACTTTACCCTAAGTCATATGCACCTTGTGATCGTGAAAATTTTGACTAAGGGTTCATTAACTCTAACTCTTATGCCTTATTTTTTATTTATATATATATTTTTTGTGGTATTATACCTTAGTTTTATTAGGCTTTCTAATCTGCCCATGTAACGAGCCTTAATCGTGACTCCCAAATCAAACGGTCTTAGGGCACCGGGTGAGAAGACACCCCAAGGACTTAAGGACTCGAGCAAACAAGGCCACAAAACTAAGGATTTTATATATGAACCACTTTTAGACGTGAATACTTATGCTTTATTAGGCACAAATACCCAGCTTAATCAGAGGATTTTATATATTTTTTTCTTAAACTTATCTAATCATCTTTCGCATAAATACTAAGGCTTGCTTAGGCCAAAGCACCTAGCTAATCAATAATTAGATTTGTTTATCTTTTTTTTTCTTTTTTTTTTCAAACTTATCTAATTATCTTTC
This sequence comes from Agave tequilana, assembly GCA_038442645.1. Lineage (NCBI taxonomy): Eukaryota > Viridiplantae > Streptophyta > Magnoliopsida > Asparagales > Asparagaceae > Agave > Agave tequilana. The sequence goes on along the minus strand of JAVJIF010013341.1, from coordinate 72,913 downwards.
GCATAAATACTAAGGCTTGCTTAGGCCAAAGCACCTAGCTATCAATAATTAGATTTGTTTATTATTATTTTTTTTTATGTTTTTTTTTATAAGGCATAAGAATCTTTGTTTTTTGAACCCTAAGTGTGTAAGTGTATGAAGTGTGCATATTTCATCAAGGTAAAGATCAAGACTAAATACTTTGACAAATTTTCTTCCTAACCCTAAAATCAAACAAATAATCATATTTTGACCAAGTATAAGAAATCCGAATTTAGATTTTCCTATTCCTTAAAATTAACTTAATTTCTTACAAAAATATGTCAAAATATTATTTCTATTTTCAAAAAGTTTTTAATAAAAAAGAAAACCTAAGTTATGTTAGACCCTCCCCCACACCTATCCACGCATTGTCTTCAATGTATGAATTAATGCATAGATGCATGAAAAAGAAGAAAGGGAAGAAAGTATTACCTTAAGGTGGTGGTTCCGGTGGTGGTCTGATTGGTCCACGAAACGCGGCCCAATCGATTTTTCGTGGGATTCGGAAGAACCCACCAGAAATATCTTTAATATAACCCATTAAAAAGATAAATCCATGAAGAATTTTTATTAAAAATTTAACCCATCTAATTTCCAAATTCCATAACAAATTTCGGAGTCAATTTGTCAACCACCTCGTCCCAGAAATGAGTGTGAAATGATAGAATGTTTGACTTGGACTCAGGAAGTACGGGACTAACACCGACTCAGGAAGGTGACTTAAGTCAAGTAAAGGTTCAGGAGTCGAAATAGGTTCAGGAATTGGGTCCAAGTCAAGAAGTTGAAACTCAAGTCCACATGTATTTCCAACAATGGAATGTGACCTAATATGGGTGATTCAAGTTCAGGAATGATAGGTAGAGGAATCAAAGCTGACTCTAAAATATTACTCAAGTTTGTAACAAAGAAAAAGTCATATTGATTCAGAAAGTTGAACTAGATCACAGATTTGAGAATCTAGGTCACATATCTCATTGAGTTCAATATCAAAAAATGGAGAACTTGCCAATTTATCAATGGGACTTTCAAGAGTGTAAAATTGGTCAAGTTCAATATGATCATCAAAAATGGGTGATTCAATTTCATAATGAATTGGCACGGATCCATGTTGACTCGGGAAGAAGATCGAAATTAGGTGAGGACACCGGAGTCATTATTGAATCAGGAAGTAAAACTGAATCACTAAGTTGAGGTTCATGATCATATTCATTTTCAAGTTCGATTTCAGGAAAAGGATAACTTGCCAAACTGTCAAAATTTGGAGTTTGGGCAAGTTCAAATGATTGTTCTGAAATGGAACCTTGATTTCCAAAACAACCTCGTCGGCTCTAACAGAGTGGTTAGTGACATCAGAAATGGGCAAACGGTGGGAACGTAGAGATTGGACCATCATATATGTCACGATTACGGGCGTTTTTGAGCCTGAGTCATGGCTTCAAGCATCTTTTCATAGTTGATGGATTCATTGTTTTGATGAAAGATGAAGTATTGTCTTGAAAGTGGTAGTGAAATTATGAGTCCATCAGATTTTGTGATTGTTGTTTGGACTTACGAATACTCCTTTCAAAAATTGATGGTTTTCTATTTGGACTGGTGGAACTGAGTATGACTCTTGGGGATATTGTGGACTAGGTGGATAAGGGGGACAAGTTGGTTGAAAATTATGCTCGGGGGAGGTGAATCCCCACTGACTCGGTGAAGAGTTGAAATTATTATGGAAATTATAGTTATTAGATTGGGGGCATGGGTTATATTGATTCGGATAAGACCAATCCGGCACACTAGGTGGTTAAAGTCATGATATGCCGGGTTGGTAATATCCGAAAATGAACTCGGCGTGTAATATGGATTATTATTAAAGTTGAAAAAATTATTATTATAAGCCATATCACACAATGGAATACAAACAAAAAGAAAGAAAAACAAGCAAAGAAGCAAACAAATAAAAGGAAAAAATTTCTAACTAGGTTAGGGTAGACCTATGACCTAGACGACTCCTAACTGATTAGACTGTCCACGGGAGGTTAATGCAGACTTTGACCACAAGCTAATCAGCCAGGTCAGGGCAGGTTGGTGGGAGGTTTCCGTCAAAGACGTTCCTTAATTAAATAACCACCAACCTTCGGGCTTTCGGCCTCAATCCCTTTCCTAGACACTGATTTGGCAGGAGTCAAGTTCCAACACCTTTCCCCCTTAGGATAATCTCCTAATTGAGTCCGAGATGTCCCTAGGGCCAACGTCTACTCATTTAGTTAGGCTTGGGTTAGTGAGTGCTTGGAATCTGATTTTTGGGCTAAGGAAGGGTGATTAAATCCCCACCTTATCTTGTTATGGGTTGGTGCCCTTAAAATTAATTTGTGCAAGTGTACAAGATATGTAAATAAGATTCACTCAAAGCGATAAAAATCAACCAAAGATGAGTCCTATTCTAGATGCAATGCGAACGTATCTTGCTCCAGCACTCTTCAACCGTAAAATAAATGAATTGAAAAGACACGTGCCTAAAAATACAAACGTCTAATCAATTTTTTAGCTTTTCAACAAATGTTTTACTGTTGATTATTAACAGGCTTATGTGATGGCATATAAGAAAAAGTAAAGTTGCAGAAAACTAGAATTGCAAAGCAAGCAGCCCTGCAAAAAGACAGTTTGTAGTCCACTCCTTTTTGCCGCGTTTTCACGGCGTTGGCCGCGGATCCGCGCAAAGCAGAGGGCACTTGGTCTCTGCTTTCTAGAGCAGAGGCCCAGGCCACTTATATGTTACTGCAACTTTAATTTCCTGCTTTGCTTGCCTTTAACCTGCAACAGAGAAGAAAATTCGTTTAGTTCTAAAAATTTTCAAAAAAATCAGATTTCAATAAAATCGTTACCCTCCTCGGCAACGGCGCCAAATTTGATTGATGCTAAACCTGCACACAAAATACGAAATTTCAGAACTTAAAAAGAAAATGTGCAAGTGCTCAATTCTTCCGCGATAGCAAGTGGCTATGCGGGTCGTGATCCACAAGGAGGGTTTTTGCGATAGAAGCGTTTACGTTCTTGTATTGAAATCTTTATGAAAACCAAACGAGAGTTCTTCTTTGTTTAAAGAAATAAAAATGAAAGAGTTATGTTAAAGGTTAAAGTTAAAAAGAAAGCGATAGATGAAGAAGGTAGAGAAACCGGAGAATGACTATATACAATGAATTGGAAAAAAGAGTGAAATGATTTGGAAGATGTGGTGAAGAAATCGTGATTGCGATCTATGCTAAAGAAATAAAAGAAAAGAAAGAAGGTTAAAGAAATACTTACCTAGATTGATTGATGACTTACCTGAAAACCTTTGCATTTTCTACCTTTGTTTAGGAGGCGTTCAACGCATAGATCATAAGCCCGAGCTCAGTCCCCGTTCGCATTATATCATCAAGTCTAGCACAAGCATGAAGTGATACGTCTTGAGGAGGAGAACGTCTTCATGAGTATCGTTGGCACTCACATAACATCGTTATACTTGTGCTTTGGAATTCACTTGTAAACTCAACAAAAAAAAACGAGGTAAAGTAGAAGAGGAAGACGAAAACAAAAGAAAATGAAAGTAAAGAAGAACATAAAAATGTTACATTTTATTGCTTGAAACGATGAAAGAAAGGAGGAGGGTACATCGGTGTCACTCTCAACATATGCCTCTCTCTCTTACTTACATGATCATCATCTAATCCTAAGCTTACATACACATTACAATTACATAATAAAGAAAAGAAAAACCTAAACTACAAATGAAACTAAGCTAAATCCTATCTCTGCATGGTCGTCCATTTTCAGCACAAAGAATGGCCTTTATAGGCAAAACCCTAACCATCAGGATCCCGGGGAGATCGGGGGAGCAAACGCTCCCCCTAACTCCCAACCTTGCCGCGAACGCGGCTTTGGCCGCGTTTTCGCGGCCAGGGTGTGGCCAGGTGGCCACACCCTGTTGGTGGGTTGCCCTGGTTTCGCCCTCTGACTTTATCTGGAGTTGGTTTTTCAGTTTGAGTCCCGGATTCTGACGAAATGGCCTTGGATTCTTGGCTTTAACCGATCGATTCTGAGAGGATTCTTCTAAACCGGTTTTCAACCTCTTGATTTTGCCCTGATTTACTGAGTGCGAATTAATTCTGATTTATTCAAATTTTGGTGGGCTTTGTGCTCATTTCTTTTCATCTCCTTAAAGAATAGGCCTGCAAATAAATTAAGCAATTAATTAAGACAATGTAAAGTTTTATTCAAGAATAAGTATGAAAATATGATACTAAATATGCAACATTAGCGACCAATCAATTAGCAAAACCAAGATCACACTCGTAGGTGGTTAAACCAAATATCAGGAGCGTAGGCTCTGATACCAATTAAAGTACGCCTAGAGGGGGGTGAATAGGTGTACGGCTAATCTAATGAACTAAATGCAAAAATTAAAAACTTAATTGCAACTACACTTAATGCAACCAACGAGTGTAGCCGAATTTCCGGTGAAGGGCTCTGGACTAACTCCTCTTGATTCCTCTGAATAAAAGTTGAGGCGCTATATGAAACTCTCGTGGTTAAGCACAAGTGAGGCACACACAAACAAGCCAAGCATATAATGAATGATCAATATGAAATGATGTAAGGCACAATATAAAAGAGAGAGAGAGTAAGAGTCAATGGATCAAACGCAAACACCGCGATATGTTTTGAGGTTCGAGCACACAGCTCTACGTCCCCGCCTTCACACAGAAGGATTTCCAATCCACTAACTTGTCCACACAGGACTCCCACACAGGGAACCTCCACTGAGGATTTGGGGCAAATACAATTGGGAGTACATAACTCCTCTCTCAACCAAATACAACCTCTCACAGAGGCTAGGCACAAAGCCACACAAACACCACCTCACACAAGAGGGGTAGACACTTAGCCAATACAAAACAATCACCTCACACTTGAGGGATTCCAACACAAACTCCACCTGTCACTAGAGGGAGCCAACCAACAATCTCCACCTCTCACTAGAGGGAGCTAAGCACCACTCCAAAATCAACCTCTACACAAGAGGGATATCACAAGTTAGGAGGGTTACAACTTGGTGGTCTATCTCAACCACAAACAACTTCTTCCACAAAATAAAGATCCTATAGATAGGATAGCAAGATATGGCTCAAGTGTGGAAAACAAAGAGTTTGGAAATCAAAAATTCAAAGAAAACTATTGGAAAAACAACTAGGATAAGATTAAAATGAAGATCAAAAACCAATCCCAAAGTTTCTCCTTTTCAAATGATTTCCAACCCTTTTAAAAACAAGTTAAAGATCAAATCTTTAAGCAATAAAAACTCTTTAAAAATTTGCTGAAAGATGTAAATTTTTGCTCTAAAAATTCTTGGCCAAAACAGCCAAAGATTGGGGTATTTAAGGCCCCAACAAAAACTAGCAGTTGGCAGCTGACTAGGCCCAGTTTGGCCTTCCGGTCGACCGGTCGGTCGACCGGCCAACGGTCAAAAAAGTGACCGTTGAGACTGTCGGTCGACCGTGCCAATCCAGAGAGCAATTGCTCTCTGGCCGGTCGACTGAGCGGTCGACCGTACCAAGCCTTACGGTCGACCGTCCGGTCGACCGCCCCCACCCGAGAGTGGGGTACTTGCAGTCGGTCGACCGCTCGGTCGACCGGCTCAAGTGGCTGGTCAGCGTGCACATTCTTGTGCACATCAGTCGACCGATCCGGTCGACCGACTCTGGTTCCGGTCGACCAGTCGGTCGACCGCCAGAGCCTGGCAGGGCTGTTTTAGGGATCAGAAAACTTGGTTTTTAATTCTCAAATAAATCCCATAAATTCTCTAAAAATCCACAAAAATAGTTTTAGTATAATACTTTGATATACAAACATGTGTGAAAAATTTCAACACATATTTTAAACTATTTGAACCATTTTTGTGACTTACAAATTTTGCCGAAAACCAAAAACTATATTTTCTAAAACTTGAATTTTTCAAATGGAAATCCGATTTTTCCAAAACTCATCCAAATACAAAAACATGATATTTAAACAACTTTAGACATATAGTATATGGATATAATCCAATATACATATAAAGATATATATCAATGTTTTTGACAATAATTTCAAAAACAAGTTTTGTTAAAATACAAAACCTAAATACATAAATAGGTTATCAAACTAAGTTTGTATAAATAGTTGAAGTATAGATGTATATAGAACAAATCTAATATATATTAAACCATGTAAACTTGTTTTGATTCTATCTATTCATGAAAACCAAGATTGGTTAAACCAAAAACCGAAAACCAATAAACATGAAAATTAGAAACAAGTGTGTGTGTTGTGAACTTGAGCATATCACACTATCTAGTCTTTACAAATGGATCTAAATACAAAACTAAACTATGTACCGAGGTCTTCTTGTAGGGCGTCGTCTCCAAGTTGACTCGATCCAAACGTGATCCACCGAGCTTGACTCCAACGAGTGCTAGATATGACTTTGACGCTCGGGCTCTTGAATCACCATGTGAGAAGCTCCAAAACACCTTTGTTGAAGAAAATCACCTACTAATATCTTGGTTAAGTATCTGAAGCTAAACATCATAAGATTATGAGTAAACATAACTACATGAGTTAATCATCATCAAAACTAGAGTGGAAGGCCTCTGGGCCAACAATCTCCCCCTTTTTGATGATGACAAAACTCATGGAGTTATATATGCATAGATTAAAGTTAAGCTTCAAGGAAGCTCCCCCTTAACTCATGCATAGCAATAAACAATAAATATATGCAATGAATACTAAACATGAATATGCATCAACATGCATGAATCAAACATATGTTTCAAAAAAAAAACCTTCTTCCCTTTTTGTTTAGACTCTCAAAATCATTTTCTCATAAACTCAATATATGCAAAAACAAAAATATGCACATATAAACTCAAAATCTTTCTCCCCCTTTTTGTCAATCATCAACAAAGGGGTCAAAGAAAACAATATTCTCCCCTTTTTGTCTAAACAAAAAAAATATCAATAAGGGGTAAAATCAAAACAAAACTTCTTTGATACCAATTGAAAGAGAAAAAAAAATATCAATTTAGTGCATCATGATATCAATGAAATATACCAATTGAAAGTACATAATGTGGTACATAAAACAAATGTTTTTAATATAAATTTAAATACCAATTGATACCAATTGTAAGTAAATACTAATTAAATGCCAATGTAAGTAAATAAATCATTTTGAGCAATTCAACCAACAATTTTGATATCAATAAAACATACCGATTGAAAGTAAAACTTATAGGTAATCTTGATACCAATTTGAAAAGATTAGTACCAATTGAAAGTAATTTTTCATTAAAAGCATATGATATCAAAAATAATCAATATCCCTTTTTTAATCATTTTTAACATAAAGTGAGGGAGTAGAATACCAAAACCAATTGACAAGTGAAATACCAATTGAAAGTAGAAATATAAATTTTCTCCTCCTTTATGAAATACCAAATAAAATAATGCATAAGATTGTATATGATGCCAATTAAAACATAATCAATTAAATATAATAGTCATTAAAGAAATCAAGCTTAGCATAACCAAAATTTGTGCTCAAAGATATAGAGATATAGTAAGCACAAATAAAGCATATATATGTATGAAAATTTAATACCAATCGAAATTAATACTAATTGAAGTTGAAAGCATACATATATAAAAACATATATGAGTATACAAAAAGAATGTCAATAGTGATACCAATTGAAAAAATCCAATGATACCAATTGAAAACAAAATAAGATCAAGTGTATAACTCATATTACCTTCCACCCATTTCATGCACATGTTTAAAAGGATTTTTAATAAGATGCATACAAGGCATGGTCGCCCAACTAATCGCCCGTCGATGGAAGGGGTTTTCAAAAATAGGTTTGAAAATAGTTTAGCATAATTGAAAACTCTTCCAAAGTGAAGAATACGAACTAGTTATATGAAAAATTTGTAAACTAGTACGAAATCCTTCAAGTAAGGAATAAAACAAAATTATATTCCATGAAAAACATGTAAATCACATGATCACCAAACACTCAAAATCTATAAAGCATATATATCATACTCATGAAAACAAAATCACGAGAAAACAAATAAGGTGAGTGTATAAGAGTTATGTGAAACACATTATCATGAAAATAGTCATTTTGCTCAACTAAAAAATTCCTTAAAAACATGAAAATCATCAAAACTCGAATTCTTCAATGTATATGTATGTCATGTACAAACTAAAGTATACATACATATCCAAATATAACGAGTCCACAAAAGTATATGCATGAAAGCAAGTGGCTCAAGGATGTATATGTATAGCTAATAGTTTAGACAAAATAGACATATACATGAAGCTAAATATATAAACATGAAAACATGTACAATATGGGAATACAAGTCAAATGCATGAATCATCAAAACTAGGCTATACTAGTACATCTAATGGGTACAAATGAGCGTTCTAGCATAAACATATAATAGTCTATTTGTGGCTCATTAGTTGTACACGTATATATCCAAGTTTTAATGAAAACTAACATTTAAACATATATTCAAATCATGAAGTATAGAAATCAAAATATGAAGTGCAAATATTTAAACAAAACTAATATGATCAATATGTAGATGCACATGCATTAGATCTAGGACATACACATTAGTTAAAACAAATGTGAGAACACAAAGACATAAATCCATATTAAACATGGTGTCTCAAATAACTAAACATGTATATCACTAATCTAAATATCATGGCATATAACATATTAATCATGAAACATCAAAACATGCTAAAATCAATGATATGAAAAGCATGTAAACAATAAATGAGGAGTAAGAGATCGTTACCAAAACCGAGAGGGCAACTCTCTATGTCTCCAAAATAAGGTGGTCTTCCCACCAAACTCTCCTTGAAAGTGATGCAACCAAATTGTTCTCTTTAAGCTCGGAACGCATCCACCTCAAGGCACCATTACTCTCACGTCATGCGAGAGCCCACACCTACATCAAATACAATAGGGGTGGTCTTTGGTACCCACACTCTTTTGGGTCCATGGGGGTTAGCACCTTTCCTAACCCAAACAAACTTAGTTGCTAAATTTGAATCATGCATCTTATCATAGCAAAATTTAGCAAGGTGGCCCTTATGTCCACAATGTGTACAAGTGTACGCATGAGCATACATCGTGTTATGAGTGTGTACGTGAGGAGCATGTGTATGCCGTGTATGGTGTGCATGCAAAGATGGAACTTGTTTCTTTCGAAACATGGATTCCAAGCGTGTATGGTTCAAAACACAATGGCTCAAAGTGGAGCCCACACAATCCACACTCTTCTTTAACAAACATATATCATTATCAATTCTAGAAGAAGAGGTGCATGCAATAGGTAAGCTAGGTGAAGCTACACTAGCATGGAAAACATGAGAATCAATATCAATTTTCAAATTTTTATTTTCCTTTAGGCAAACTTTTAAATCTTTTGAAATCAAATCAATTTTGTTTTTCAAAGAATCATTTTCTTTTAAAACAAATACAAGTTTTGAAGATAGACTTTCATTTTTCTTCAAAATATTTGACAATCATTTTTATTTTTCAAGATCTTGTTTTCATTTAGGGCAAGATCAAGTTTAGATTTCAATGAATCCCTTTCATTAGAAATCTCCACTTTTTCTTGCAAAACCAAATCAAGCTTTGAAATCAAGTCTTTATTTTCTTTATTTAATCCAAAAATCTTCTTTTCAAAAGATTATATTTTTCAAGCAATTTTTCACAAACAATAGAAAGTTCTTCATTCAAAGCATTTGAATCAACATAGTCATTACATGAAGAACTAGCATCATCACTATCTAATTGAGATTTCGAATATACCTCAAGGGAGTCATTCCCTTGGACCATGTAGCATTGTTGCTCGGATTCTCCACTAGATTCATCCTCCACAGTGTTGGGCGTTTGTAGCTCGGAGGAGGTCAACGTGTTCCACACTTCAAAGGCGGAATCATAGTTAGAAACAATTATAAGATATTCTTTGTTAAGCGTGCTTCTAAGTACCTCAAGGGCTTGTGCATTGGCCTCTATATGCTTGCTATTACCAAGATAAGATTTTTTAGTAGCGGTAAGGAAAACATGCAAGCCTAGGATTTTTAGATACATGGACATCCTAAATTTTCACATGTCAATGTTGGAGACATCAAACATGGGAGGAGACAAGCAATCCATGAGTGTGTGTAAACAAAATAAGTGTGCAAATGCAAATGATAGATTAGCAAAACCAAGATCACACTCCTAGGTGGTTAAACCAAATATCAGGAGCGTAGGCTCTGATACCAATTGAAAGTACGCTTAGAGGGGGGGTGAATAGGTGTACTGCTAATCTAATGAACTAAATACACTTAATGCAACCAACGAGTGTAGCCGAATTCCCGGTGAAGGGCTCTGGACTAACTCCTCTTGATTCCTCTGAATAAGAGTTGAGGCGCTATATGAAACTCTCGTGGTTAAGCACAAGTGAGGCACACACAACAAGCCAAGCATATAATGAATGAGCAATATGAAATGATGCAAGGCACAATATAAAAGAGAGAGAGAGAGAGTAAGAGTCAATGGATCAAACGCAAACACCGCGATATGTTTTGAGGTTCGAGCACGCAGCTCTACGTCCCCGCCTTTACACAGAAGGATTTCCAATCCACTAACTTGTCCACACATGACTCCCACACAAGGAACCTCCACTGAGGATTTAGGGCAAATACAATCGGGAGTACACAACTCCTCTCTCAACCAAATATAACCTCTCACAGAGGCTAGGCACAAAGCCACACAAACACCACCTCACACAAGAGGGGTAGGCACTTAGCCAATACAAAACAATCACCTCACACTTGAGGGATTCTAACACAAACTCCACATGTCACTAGAGGGAGCCAACCAACAATATCCACCTCTCACTAGAGGGAGCTAAGCACCACTCCAAAATCAACCTCTACACAAGAGGGATATCACAAGTTAGGAGGGTTACAACTTGGTGGTCTATCTCAACCACAAACAACTTCTTTCACAAAATAAAGATCCTATAGATAGGATAGCAAGATATGACTCAAGTGTGGAAAACAAAGAGTTTGGAAATCAAAAACTCAAAGAAAACTATTGGGAAAACAACTAGGATAAGATTAAAATGAAGATCAAAAACCAATCCCAAAGTTTCTCCTTTTCAAATGATTTTCCAACCCTTTTAAAAACAAGTTAAAGATCAAATCTTTAAGCACTAAAAACTCTTTAAAAACTTGCTGAAAGATGTAAATTTTTGCTCTAAAAATTCTTGGCCAAAACAGCCAAAGATTGGGGTATTTAAAGGCCCCAACAAAAACTAGCCGTTGGCAGCTGACTAGGCCTAGTTTGGCCTTCCGGTCGACCAGCCGGTCGACCGGCCAACGGTAAAAAAAGTGACCGTTGAGCCTGTCGGTCGACCGTGCCAATCCAGAGAGCAATTGCTCTCTGGCCGGTCGACCGAGCGGTCGACCGTGCCAAGCCTTACGATCGACCGTCCGGTCGACCGCCCCCACCCGAGAGTGGGGTACTTGCAGTTGGTCGACCGCTCGGTCGACCGGCTCAAGTGGCTGGTTAGCATGCACATTCTTGTGCACGTCGGTCGACCGATCCGGTCGACCGACTCTCGGTCCGGTCGACCGGTCGGTCGACCGCCAGAGCCTGGCAGGGCTGTTTTAGGGATCAGAAAACTTGGTTTTAATTCTCAAATAAATCTCATAAATTCTCTAAAAATCCACAAAAATAGTTTTAGTATAATACTTTGATATACAAACACGTGTGAAAAATTTCAACACATATTTCAAACTATTTGAACCATTTTTGTGACTTACAAATTTTGCCGAAAACCAAAAACTGTATTTCCTAAAACTTGGATTTTTCAAATGGAAATCCGATTTTTTCAAAACTCATCCAAATACAAAAACGTGATATTTAAACAACTTTTTAGACATATAGTATATGGATATAATCCAATATACATATAAAGATATATATCAATATTTTTGAGAATAATTCCAAAAACAAGTTTTGTTAAAATACAAAAGCTAAATACATGAATAGGTTATCAAACTAAGTTTGTATAAATAGTTGAAGCATAGATGTATATAGAACAAATCTAATATACATTAAATCATGTTAACTTGTTTTGATTATATCTATTCATGAAAACCAAGATTGGTTAAACCAAAAACCGAAAACCAATAAACATGAAACTAGAAACAAGTATGTGTGTTGTGAACTTGAGCATATCACACTATCTAGTCTTTACAAATGGATCTAAACACAAAACTAAACTATGTACCGAGGTCTTCTTGTAGAACGCCGTCTCCAAGTTGACTCGATCCAAACGTGATCCACCGAGCTTGACTCCAACGAGTGCTAGATATGACTTTGACGCTCGGGCTCTTGAATCACCATGTGAGAAGCTCCAAAATACCTTTGTTGAAGCAAACCACCTACTAATATCTTGATTAAGTATCTGAAACTAAACATCACAAGATTATTAGTAAACATAACTACATGAGTTAATCATCATCAAAACTAGAGTGGAAGGCCTCTGGGCCAACAAATCTTATTTTCTGTTGACCGGGTGAACGTCAAGACTTCTTGGGAATCTTCTCTTTAGATGGTGAACGAAGTAACACAGCTTCTGTCCAACAAGAATCTCAAAGAGACTTTAGGCAAGAACAAACTTGTACGCAGCAAGTTGTTAGAAGAGTTGAACTCTCTCTTTCTTTTAGCTGGAGATCTTGGTCCTTCTACAGCTTACAACCGAAGTTCTTCTGACTAGATTTTTCCCGATCCCTCTTCCATAGCAAACTAGGCTATTTATAGAGGTTTCAGGGGGTAAAACTGGCCCCTAAAAACACTCCATAATGGGGATTAACTCTCTCATTACGTGGGCAGTAATTGACCCAGTAATAAGGACAGTTATAACTGAGATGCAAGGTTCCTCTATAGTTGAAACGCGGGCTTCGAGCCTCACGTTTAACCATTGAGGTAACGCTTGAACTTTGCCTTTGGTTGAAATGTGAGCTTCAAGTTCTGCGTCAAGTTTTGTGTGAGACGCGGGCTTTGGGCTCTGCGTCTTGGTACTACAATAATGCTGAGACCCGGCTTTCACGCTCCGCGTCTTGGTCCTTGCAATGATGTTAATATGCGGGTCTCGACCCTCGCGTCTTGGTACTGTAATGATGCTACTGCAGTAAGGCTAAGACGCGGGTTTCGACCCTTGCGTCTTGGTGCTGTGGTAGTGGCTATGATTAGCCCTGTGTCTGGAGTTTGAATTCTGCTTTTTGATGACTTATCTTTAGTGATTTTTAGACAGTCCACACGGTCGATCGCCCGGTCGACTGGCTGAGGGCCAAAACAGGATTTTAGAAATCTTTTTGAAGTCAATATTTTCCAACAAAATTTCTTTTAATATGTAGATACAAAATAGAGTTCTAGGGCTTTGAGGAAGTAGAGTATGATCATAGATCAACACCAAATAAATTAGAACTATATTTTGATAAAAATCTTTTCTAAACAAAAAACCAGTTTTTCCAAAACTTGTTTTTTTCTGAAACTTGATTTTTTGAAACTTTGTTTTTCTAAAACTATGTAAGTAACCAGGTAATAAATTTTTATTTGAAACCACAAAGGAATATGAAATGAGTGTGTGTGTGTGTCAATCCCAAAATCTATCAACTTCTATCATCTTGGTTTTAACAAATGACTATAAATCCTAGCTAAAATGGAAAAAGGTAAAAATACAAATCTTGAAATAGTCTTCTCGATATTGATTGATCTTGAGCTCTTCTAGTGTGTTAGACTCTGGGATCTAAATCTTCTGGCTTCCAAATGTGTGAGTCTTATGATGGAGCCGAAATGCAACATATGTTTTTACCTGAAACTTAATTAAATAATTTTGTTAATACCTAACTACATATGGTTTGTTATCATCAAAACTAGGGCTAATGGCCTTTGGGCTAACAATCTCCCCCTTTTTGATGATAAAAAAATATATGGAGTTATTACAGATATTTTGGGAAGAGACTTCAAGTGAAGCTCCCCCTTAACACATGCATATATAAGAATAAGACATAAAAGAGTAAATGCATAATAAAAGCATATATAAAGGATATAACAGTTAGACTCATATGCCAACCATTTATGCATAACAAAGATACTGAGTTATAAAAGAGTGTGCACAAATGGTTACCTCCATCCATCCAGAAATATCTCCAGCCTCCAAAATAAGTGGTAGATGGTTGGATCAATAAGAAATAATACTCAAACAATACACATATACCACATAGAGACAATAAGGATAACTGCCATATCAGAAATAAATATGTTCATACCTGCTTAGAGGTTCATGCCAACCTCAAAAACCAAATACACACAAACACACGAAGCATATGTCCATAAAATAAACTACATATCCAAATCCAAATACAGAAAATAAAACATAAAAGTAACTCCCACAATAACTCCATCTAACTCTCACAATAACTCCATTAAAATCTCTCTCCCCTTTTTTGTCATCAACAAAAGGGTCAACCATCCTGAAATTAGGGTCTTCTGGGGAAGCTGGTGCCTTAGGAACAACAGGAGGAGGAACCCATGCGTCGAAAGGAGGACCTGTGGGCAGAAGTAGCTATGAGCGACCACTCGAAAGAGGAGTCGGCCAAGTGTACCTATTGTAGATGTCATGGACACAGGTCTGCATATAGCGAATGGAATTACAAATGTGATTGAGATCATTATTCACTCGCTGCTCTAGCCGCTGAAAGTGAGCGATCATCTGAGCAGACATCTGCTAGTTGTGCTCCCGAAGCTGAGTGGAGAGAGCATGATATGGATCAAAGGAAGCAGAAGAAGCAGAAGAAGATCCTGGAGCAACAGCAGGAATGGTAGGCTAGTGCTGAGAAGCAGGAGCACGCTCCCTAACACGCATCCTATTAAGGAGAGTGCTGTTGATGTCAACTGACGGTTCGATGGACCGTTCAGTGAAAAGATCGAATCTGAGTTGCTTTAGAAGACGTGTAATAAGCATCCCAAAGGGCAAATGCCGGTTTGGGACCAGAAGATGATCGGACGTCATGTAGTCAATGATGAGTTTAGGAATATTTATTCTAATGCCTTTCAGAAGGCAATAAATCTGAAGAGGAGAAGAACCCCTAGCGTGACTATACTCTCCTGATTTTGGCATGAGGTTATAGAAAATGATTTTAGCTAAGACTTGGGCGGTGAGAGTGTAATATTTCACCTCCTCATTCCTAACTAAAGCGGGGTTATCATCATCGTGAAGCAAAATGGAGGCAGTGTGGGCAGACTCACCGTCAGGATAATCAAATTCATGTAGATCCACATTATAAACATCTACCCCTCACAGGAGAGGTGTAGGAGATGAGCAAATTTATCAAGGGAAATATTTATGTCTTTGCCCAAAACTCTAGACATGATATGATTATTTTAGAAAGACAGGTTAGAGTAAAAATAATGTACTAGTTCAGGATAAATTGGTTCTTTATGGTGACAAAATGCTCAAGTGAACTAGTACTTAAAATATTTGTAAGATTAAGGTACTCAAAATCATTAACCACCACAGTCCTACCAGAGATAACATTTTTATTGTGGATTATAGTAAATCTATGAGATGCATATTGGGAGATGAAGGGGTTGGATGATGATTCAGGGGTTTTCCCCTTCTTAGATCTGGATCTTTTGGACATGTTGAAGGATTAGACAGGATAATAACACGAAATAAAAATGGATAAACAAGAATAATGAAGAAAATTGAAGAGATTAAGGAGAAATTTTGGTTATACCTCAAAATCCAAGAAAAATCCCTAAAAAATTGAAGATCTGGAGCCTGAGATGAATTTTGACAATTTTTGTGGAAGAATTTTGGATTGGAAGAGTTTTTAATAGGTTGGATTGGGTTTGGGAGGAGGATAATTGAAGAGGGAAGAAAGAGAAAAACCGGTTGGAGAAGAATGAATGAGGGAATTTGGGATTTAGGGCTTTATAAAATTGGGTGAAAAACATTTTAGCCGACTCCCAGTCGACCGGCGCAAACCGAGAGCAATCTCGGTTTCAGTCGGTCGACGCCTGGTCGTCCGGCTTCGAGCTAAATTTTTTTTTTTTTTGGTATTCCAGGTTATCTCGGTCGACCGGGCCTATGACAGGCTAACTCGGTTGATCGTGACAGCCCAAAACAGTTAAAATTATTTTTGTTTAAATTTTAATTTTCTTTTAAAAGGAATTTAGAGACTATTATATTTTACATATAAAACATGAAAACAATGTTAAAATATTAATAGGCATGAAAAACACATAAAAATTAATTTTTATTTTATTATTATTAACAACATGAATTTTTTATTTTAATAATTAAGCAATAAATTTGAGATATTGAAGCTGAATACTCCTTTAAGGGTTCTGAACTTCTCCTCGACATTCCTCTAGATAAGAGTTGAGGCGCGCAATTGCTATCTCCATTTACTTGCTTAATTATGGTTAAATAAATTTTCATATTTGACAATAAAAACATTCATTTAACAAAAAAAATCTTTGATACATGGACAAACAAAATATGGCTAGAATAGAAATAAAAGCAAACTAAATACACAATCTCAACTATAGTCAATATACACAAAATAAGGGCATGCAAGTCTATATAATTAAAGCGTATTATCACAAAATGAAACTAGCAAATCCTATGCATGTATAGGTCTAGCTAGAAATAAAATTCTCTAGTGGAGAAGTTACCAAACCAAGGGCAATCTCCAAAATAGGTGTCTCTTTGATAGCGATGCAAGTGATGATTTGTTCGTTGAGCCTTGATGCATCTACCACCCGGGCACCATCTCCTCCTAAGTCTTGGAGGAGGACGACACACCTGTATCAATTAAGTTTGACGTGTCCTTTGGTACCCAAATCTTTTTGGGTCCTGTGGGGTTAGTATTTTCTCGAACCCAAACATTTTTATTTATCATATTTAATTTTGCATAACAAAATTTAGCCAAATGGCCTTTGCGGCCACAATGAGCACAAATATATATTTTTTCATACATAAATGCATGCTTGTGTTGATGTGAGTGTGCATGCTTTTCATGGTGTGTGTTTGATGCATGAGGAGTGTGTTTCCTTTAGGTTTTTCCCTTAGGAAACATAGATGCAAATTTGTTCATGTCAAATGCACACTTTTTCAAAGGAGTATCCAAAACCTCAATGCGTTTTTGAATTTTCAAAAATTCATTTTTATTATTAGTGATACTTGGGCTTTTACCCTTATAAGCAGTTTTATATTTTTCAAAATCCATTTTCATTTTCTCAAAAGATTTTGACAAATCATTTTTCTCTTTTAAAACAATCTCAAATTTGTTCTTTAATAAATCATTTTCCTTTTTCAACTTTTTATTTTGAGCAAGGGAAATTTCATATCTATTTTGCAATTCTTCAAAAAATTGTGCTAATTCATCCATGGTCAAATTCTCATCTTCTAAAGAGTTTTCTAGGTTTACCTTAAAAGCTTCATCACCATGTGCCATGAAACACATGTGTGCGTGTCGATCTTCTCTTCGGATTCCGTCTCCGAGTCATCCCACGTGGCCACCACCGCCTTCTTCCTCTTTTGTACGTTCTTGGAGGTTGTAGCTTGTAAAGAGGGGCCGCAATTAGATGACCTGTTCTTTTGCAATGGAAGCACGGACCCATTTTCTCCCTTTTTTTTTCAAGTCTTCCTTGACGTCTTCCTCTTCGAAAGTTGCTTATCTACCTTTCTTATAGAACATCTTGCCCACTTTTCTAATGAGCAAGGCAAAGTCCTCATCATAGTCTTTCGATGATTCTTCTTCATCAAAGGACGATGGAGTCGCCTTGAAAGCTATTGCTTTCTTCTTTGGAGTCTCCCTTTCTTCCCTCACCTTCATTCCATCTCATGGGTTTTGAGATTACCGATGAAGCCGGAGAAGTCCATCTCCTCCCTATCATTTAGCTCCTTAAGGGTGGTTGCCTTGACTTCCCAAGATTTAGGAAGAGCTCTAATGACCTTTCAGATCTTTTGGTCGTTATCAATCTTGTCACCTAAAGAGGATAAAGCATTAGTGATCTTGGTAAAACGAGTGAGCATTTCATCTATACTTTCATTTTCAAGCATATAAAAATTCTCATATTAAGAACGGAGCAAGTCAATTTTGGATCTCTTGACTTGCGACGTTCCCTCATGAGTAATGATAAGATCATTTCAAACTTCATAAGCGGATTTGCAATTAATCACACGAGAAAGATCATCTTCATTTAATGTTTGTGTAAGTGCATATTGGGCTCTAGCATTGGCCTTCTAGTTCTTAGCGGTTGCTTCGGACCATGTATCCTTATCACCGTGAGGTTCAACAAATTCTTTGGTAATGAATTTGGCAACTCTAACTCCTAGGAACTTTAGGAATAGGTTCATTTTGACCTTCCAAATGGGAAAGTTCAACCCATCAAATTTGGGTGGGGACTTGATGCTAGAGAAGTCGAGTGATGCCTTGAAAACAAGTTAGTGCACAAACAAATAATAGATGCAACAAATAAATATAGCCAAATAAAGAGGATCTCCCTAAGGTGGTTAAACCAAAAGCTAGGGTTAGGCTCTGATACTAATTGAAAATCACCTAGAGGGGGGGTGAATAGGTGATGGCTATACTTAATGGCAAATAATGCGGAAATAAGCAATTACAATTAGATAGATCTTGCAAAGGAGTAAGCAATATAAGTGCAAGAAAGAGGAGAGTAGAGTTTAGAGAGATAGTAGACAATCACAAACACAAGAATATATTTCGTGGTTCGAGTCACTGCTCTACGTCCCTGCCTTCAACATGATGAAGGATTTCACTACGATTGATCCCACCAGATCGTCAATCGGTTACAAGTTCTCACTAGAACTCTTCGGGGACACACTTGTCCTCTCTCATGGTGCCGCAACACCAACTTGGAGCTTACTAACTCGCTCGAGGCCGCAACCTCTACAACTTCTCAATCGAAGAAAACGGTGATCAACACTTGACCACAAAGATAGCTCACATATACAACCCTACAACCAAGATGAGAGTGATATACTTGGGATTGTGTAGTGCAAAAGCAAGCAGAGAAGTAGAGGAAGGCTCAAGCTAAAACACCAAATTTTGAAAATAGTTGGCTCAAGAGAAAATCTTTTGCAAAGAGGCTAAATTATGAAAAACTTTGATGTAAGGCTTAGAAATCTTGTTATTAAGTTGTTTCATAGTCCCACTATTTATAGGGGATGAAAATCAGGCTAGAAAATACAATAGATCCGTTGGGACAAGACCCAACAAAAGACAAAACTGATCTAGCCGTTGGGAGCCAAGTCAGCAGAAATTTCTGCTGCCGGTCGACCGACCGGTCGACCGCGAATGGTTGGCTTTCCGACCGTTGGGAAAAGCGATCAATCAGACAGTCGATCGTAGTTCCCAAACAGAGAGTAAAACTCTCTGTCGGTCGACCGGGCCGGTCGACCGGAACAAACAAAGAGCACTGCTCTTTAAAACGGTCAATCGACCCGGTCAATCGAAGTGCACGCGTGCACTTGGTGCACGTCGGTCGACCGCCCGGTCAACCGACAGAGCAGTTTTGCTCTGCCAGCGGTCGACGCCCGGTCGACTGGCTGAGGGCCAAAACAGGATTTTGGAAATCTTTTTGAAGTCAATATTTTTCCAACAAAATTTCTTTTGATATGTAGATACAAAATAGAGTTCTAGGGCTTTAAGGAATTAGAGTGTGATCATAGATCAACACCAAATAAATTAGAACTATATTTTGATAAAAATCTTTTCTAAAGCCAAAAACCAGTTTTTCCAAAACTTGTTTTTCCGAAGCTTGATTTTCCGAAACTTTGTTTTCTGAAACTCGGTAAGAAACCAGGTAATAAATTTTTGTTTGAAACCACAAAGGAATATGAAATGAGTGTATGTGTGTGTGTGTCAATTTCAAAAGCTATCAACTTCTATCATCTTGGTTTTAACAAATGACTATAAATCCTAGCTAAAATGGAAAAAGGTAAAAATATAAATCTTGAAATAGTCTTCTCGATATTGCTTGATCTTTGAGCTCTTCTAGTATGCTAGGCTCTGGGATCTAAATCTTCTTGGCTTTTAAATGTGTGTCTTGTGATGGAGTCGAAATGCAACATATGTTTTTACCTGAAACTTAATTAAATAATTTTGTTAATACCTAACTACATATGGTTTGTTATCATCAAAACTAGGGCTAATGGCCTTTGGGCCAACAACTACATGGTCCAAGGGAATGACTCCCTTGAGGTATATTCGGAAACTCAACTAGATGATTGTGCTAGCTCTTCTAATGATGTTATGATAGTATGGATGCCGATGCATTAAATGAAGAGCTTTCCATTATTTGTGAAAACTTGCTTGAAAAATATAAAGTTTTAAAAAAGAAAAGTCTTAAATAAAAGAAGAAAATAAGGATTTATTTTCAAAACTTAATATGGCTTTGCAAGAGAGGGATGAGATTTCAATTGAAAGAGACTCTTTGAAATCCCAACTTGAACATGCTTTTAATGAAAACAAAATTTTGAAAAGTAAAAATAATTGTGATGATGTTTTGAAGAAAAATAAGATCTTGTCTTCAAAACTTAATATTATTTTAAAAGAAAATGATTCTTTGAAAACAAAATTATTTCTATTTCAAAAGAACTAGATTTGATTTCTAAGGAAAATATTTTCTTGAAAAATGATTTAGATTCTCATGTTTGTCATGCTTCATCATATAGTATACCTATTGCATGCTCCACTTTATCTTCAAGTATTAAAAATGATATTTGTGTATTAAAGAAAAGTGTTGATTGTTTGGGCTCCACTTTGAGTCAATGTGCCATGAACCACACACGGTTGAAATCCATATTTCACAAGAAACATGCTCCTCCTATGTATGCACACAAATCACGACATACACATGCTTCTAATGCTCACACACATGACACCATATATGCTCATGTGTACACATTTACACATTGTGGACGTAAAGGTCACCTTGTAAAGTTTTGTTATGATAGAGTACATAATGTAAATTTTACAAATAAGTTTGTTTGGGTTAGGAAAGGTGCTAACCCCCATGGACCCAATAGAGTATGGGTACCAAAATCCATCCCTATTATATTTGATGTAGGTGTGTGCCCTCACATGACGTGAGTGGCATTGGTGCCTTGATGGTGGATGAGTTTCGAGCTAAAATGGTTACACTTTTGGATGCATCACTTTCAAGGGGAGTTTGGTGGGAGGACCACCATAGTTTGGAGACCTAGAGATAAGCCCTATTAGTTTTGATAACTATTTCTAACTTCTATTTAGTGTACATGCTTTCATTGATTGATTTTTAGCATGTTTTAGTTTTTCATGATTATTATACTAAATGCCATGTTAATTAGACTTGTGATATACATATGTAGTATTTTAGATACACCCATGATTTATATGAATTTATATTATTTTTGTGTTCTCACTTTAGTTTAGCCATGTTGCATATCCTAATCTAAGACATGTGCATTTACATAATGATCATATTGGTTTATGTTTATGATTTTGCACTTCATGTTTTGATTACATGTTTGGATGTAGCCTTCATTAAAACTTGTATATATATTTGTACAACTAATGAGCCACATTTGACTTTTGTATGTTTGTGCCTAATTGTCCATTTATACCCATTAGATGTACTAGTATAGCCTAGTTTTGATGATTCTCGCATTTCAACTTGTATTTCCCATTTTGTACATGTTTTTCATGAAAATATATTTAGCTTCATGTATATGTCAATTTTGCAAAAACTTTAAGATATACATGTATACCCTTGAGTCACTTGCCGTCATGCAAACTCCTTTATTATTGTTGGAATATGTATGTATACTTTTAGTTTTAACTAAACATACATATACCTTGAAGTATATATAGTTTTGATGAGTCTCATGTTTTTAAAAAGGAATTTTCATTAAGCTTGAATGCCCTATTTCCATGATTTCGTTGATTACATGACTTTTTACACTCTATGTTTGATGTTTACTCATGATTTATTTTCATAAGATTATATGAGCTTTATTGCTAATTGAGCGTTGATGATTGTGTGATTTTCATATTTTCATGAATATATTCTTGTTTTATTCCTTACTTGAAGGATTTCGTACTAGTTTTCAAGATTATCATAAAACTAATTGTGTATTTCTTTATTTTGGAAGAGTTTTCAATCATGTTAAAATATTTTCAAATCCTATTTTGAAAACCCCTTCCTTCTAAGGGCAGATGGATGGGCGACCATGCTTTGTATGCTCAAATTAAAAATTTATTTAAACATGTGCATGAAAGGGAGGTAATTATGAGTTATACATTTGATTCTCATTATATTTTCAATGGTATCACAACTGATATTTTTTTGTATACTCATATTTGTGTTTTCTATATATGTATGCTTCAAACTTCAAATAGTATCAATTTCGAGCTATTTACATTTTCATACATATATATATATATGATTTGATTGTGCTTAATATCTTTATATCTTAAAGCACAAATTATGTTTATGCTAAACTTGATTTACTCCTTAATGTCAATTATTTTTCAATTGATATCTTATACAAGCTTATGCATCATTTTATTAGTATTTCATAAAGGGGAGAAAATTCGTGTTTTATCCTTCAATCGGTTTTATTTTCAATTGATATCTTACTCCCATTCTTTATGATGAAAAATATTTTGATTTGGTACATGCTAACATTTTTAATATTGCTATCAATAATCTTAATTGGAATTATTCTCAATGTGGTATCTTTATTGCACAATGATTTGTATTTCTAAAAAATTTGGTTTGTATTTTCAATTGGTTTTTACTTTCAATTGGTATCAAAATTTACAATATATATTTCAATTGGTATAAAAAATGTACTATATTTTATTTTCTCTTGGTATCACAAATTTACAAGATATTTTCAATTGGTATCTTATGGTATCTTAAAATTTTATTTATTTTCAATTGATATCATAAATTGGTATCATAATGTTTCGATATATACCTTTATCATAAATTGGTATATTTTCAATTGGTATCATAAATTTGTTTTAAAGAGAATTCATAATGTTTTGATATGATGCAAGGGAAGCTTAACATCTTTTCCATATATAGATTCATGTTGAGTGTACTTTTTATATTGAGGAGCTTGACCTCTCTTCTCTATGTCTTATACGTGTGTAGAGGGAGCTTCACATCTCCTTTTATACATTGTATATTATGCGTTATGTGATTAGGGTTTAGTCATCTATTTTTCATGTAATGCCTGTATGCAGGGGGAGTTAACTTTACGTCTCTCCTCTTCATGAATGTATATCGCATATACATCCTTCTTGTTTGATTTGACAAAAAGAGAGAAAGAGAATCCAAGTTGACCCAGGGTCTGCTTTAAGCATTATCCCAAGGAGACTGCTTCATTTTCTCGGCATTCCCTTGCATAAGCTATCAACAATGACGACTACTGTATACGGCTTCAATGCCGGAAGTAGCTATCCTTTGGGCAAGATTCGTCTCCGATGTCAGATTGAAGACTTGAAGACAGCAGTAACATGTTACGTAATTGATGCGAACACATCCTCCAATCTGTTACTCAGATGACCTTAGATCCATTCCAACTAGATCATCCATCCACTCTTCACCAGTGCTTCAAATATGTGGATGACAACGTGATGGTTAGAACAGTGTTTGCTGAAACACAACTATTCAAAGGAGTAAAAAATTACTTTATTGATTCTCTGCTCTACCAAGAGACCAGTAAGGTAACAAAGGAGTCATTGCCAGATGACATTAACAGCGATAATGAGGCAGATTTCGAGTCAGAGGAGGACACCCCAGCTACTTTTGCCATCGAACTAATTATAACATATATGGATGATTCTTAATGTAATAACACCATCGAAAATGATGGTGAATGGGTACTGAATGAAGATGTTGATTTTAATTTTGATTATTCTTTGTGTTTTGATGATGCATCTGACTCTGCCAACACAAGGTCCTCGCACATGCCCATACCTACATCAATGCGGACATGCATGCGATAGAAGATGATGATGTATCTGTCTTCATCGTACCATCTTTCAAGAAAGGCCAATCGCCGATCATATTCAACAGAATGCACCCTCGGATTGCTACACCCATACACTTCAATGAGGATTTAGAGCCCCCACAGTTCTTTCATTATGCACGGTCAACACACCATATGATAAAAGTGATGGGATACTGCCTACGTCGTGGAGAAGGCTTGAATTTTGGTAAATGATGGCGCACCCCTTTGCAACCTTTTGAGCCAAAAGGAAAGCCAGCCAATAACTATAATCAGACGCACAGGGGTTGGGGTATGTCACGCCCTTGTTTCCAAAATATACTGTAGCAGGGACGCGATGAGATGGTGAGGCATATACGTAAGAAAAATACCCCACAAATACGTGTTAAGCCTTGGTACAAGAAATATATGCAATATACACAATAATTCTAGCATTAAATAAGTACAAGAATACTAGCAAAAAAATCAGTGATCATGATAGATATGAGAACAGGAATAAATAAAAATATATATATAAAATAATAAAGGTGGTGTATCTCCTATTAATCTCCCAAAAAACATCGAGAACTGTGAAATTTCTAAGCTCCAACATGAGAAAGTAACCTCAGGGTCGTCAGAAAGCGATCTAGTGAGTGATAAAATAAGGGAAGCAATAATAGCATACTATAATGTATAAAATTCATGATAATATATAATACATGTCTAAATAACAATGATACAATATAAATTACTAACAATCGATATATCAATATTACAATTATTATATATGTAGTATAATATATTTAATATCTAGCATGATACAACAGTGTTACCCTACAATATTACATATTAATCGGGTAGCATTTTAAGTATATCAAGATTTATTATTTCATATTCATTATTTAAACTAATCATCACAATAGCATAATGGTATCAATAATTAATATTTACACTTATATAAGAAATAAATAGAAATAATCATATTATAGTGTTCGTAGGTGTACATGAATAATATGTCTATAGAGAATACATGGAATGCAAAGTATACATGCATACTAACATGCTAGTAAACAAGACAAGATATTAGAAATGTGATACAATATACACGGATATGATATCATGCATGTGAAAGATATAATACTATATTTATACAATAATAACAATTAGTATCATTTGATATTTTAGTCAATTCCTTCCAGTATCCCATACTATTGGCCGTCCATACTGAAGTCGTATTCCAGTTGAACTCATCTGAACATGGTATACGGGTACCATAATCCGAACGAGAGAGTGACCAAATAACAAGTGTTCCTGTCGTCATTATTATTTATGCCATTTTATTATATTAATTGAAAACTCAATGGTCAAGAAGCTCTAATCGAGTAAATGTATCTCGTGTATACCTGGAATCACGGCCTTAAATAATTCCATGGCTGCTGATACTAAGGCCAGACCACTAAGGCGAAACAGGAAATAGAAAACGGAAAATAGGAAGGTAGCCAGCGCTACCATGTCCCCTGCAGCGAGACTAATATGGATTCATGACATTCACTCGATAAGACCTAGTCAACCATTTAGTTTTCCCCAAACCCCATGTTATATTATTATTTTAACTATATAGTAACAACAATGCTAATAACATGTGACAGGATAATAGGAGACAAGAGGCATAAGATCCATAAGATCTGGGACTCTAGAAGTGGCCCCCACGAGGTTCAAGAGGTGGCCCCGTTACATATGTGGTGTGACACTTTGTCCTATGTTACACATATTTTCACATATCTTAGGTCAAAATCTGGTATGTCTAAGTAACATGAGTGTCATATCAATATTAGGAATATAAAAAACCATCATATACTGTATTAAATATTTATGTAATAGAGGAATACAGAAATATTCATATAATAGTAATTCATAGAACAGGAACAATAATTCATGCAACAGGAATATAGGAACACCAATGCATGTATACATGTGAATCCATGTATTAGTGATATAAGAACATGAACAATAGTATCCAGTGTAACAGAGCACCCATGTAACGATGATATAAGTATGTAAAATAACAGTGTCCAGCTTAATAGAGTATTCGTGTAACGGTAATGTAGTTACATGAAATAACAGTGTCTATGATCATAACAAACGCATAGAAATATGCATTCAATAGTGATACACAAACATGTAAACAGTGTCATGTATAATAGTGTTTTATTTCATGAGTGAGGTAACAGTGATTATATCAAGGTGATATCATTGATATGATCATGTGTCAATATATCAATATTTGGTTATAATAATTTCAGAATTATTAATATGATTGATATCACATTATATACAATTATCTATTTTCAGATCGATATCACATTATATATACAATTAACTATTTTCAAACTCTACGTAACCATATTAAAAATTATCAATTTAATATTTTGGTATTTCTTTAATTTACAGTCAAATAATCACTAAATATATATATAGATAATTTCATCTATATTTTATCTTAAATCAAGAATCAAAATAAAATATTAGTTCATTAAATACACATTTAAAAATCACTCACACATATTTATTGAACGATAATTATGATTTTGATATAATAATTATCACAGTGATTTACTATTTACCTGATTTATTGAACGATAATTATGGTTTATTGAGTAAATCAATAATTTAATTTTAGTTAACATGACAAAATATAATTTTATAAAAGAAATACAGGAATGTAGCTCTTCTTTTTATGATCGTAACGGCTCAAAAATCGCCCAAATCGAACTCTGGATGATCAAGATATTAGTCGAACACTAAAGTCAATAAAAATGAGTCAAATATGTAATAAAAAGGTTTAAATTTTAAATATTATAAATTATCAGGGGTTTTATACAAAATTTACTTTCATAACGGGTCGGGTTTGGTTCACTGTTAGGTTCAGATCTAATAACTGAATCCTAATAACTTTAGTTGTATATGGGTTTTCGTTAATCGATTTGTAGATCCAATTAAGAGGAGAAAGAATTACAGAGAGAATGAGAGAGAGAGAGGGGAGGTAAGAATGGAGTGGCGACGGCCAGGGAACTGCGCGGCAAGGACGGCGATAATCGAACGACGATCACTGGCGATGGGAGAGAGCGAAACAAAAATAGAGAGAGAAGAGAGGGGAAATAGAAGAGAGAGGAAGGAGAAAAAGAGGAGGGAGAAGAAGAAGGTGGTAATGGTGGTTCGTGTGTGACGGCGATGGTACCATGACTCGCAGTAGTGATGACTGGTCGTCGTCGACGTCTGGCCAAGTGGAAAGAAGAGCCAGAGGAGGAGAGAGAGATAATGAGATATAAAGGGAAGGAGAAGGGAAAAGAGAGAGGAAGAAAGAAGAGAAGAGTGAAAGTGAGAGAAAGTATAGGGGATTGACAATCGTCTGTTGGCTCGGCCATCACCAGCAGCCTACCGATGATAGTCCGCTACCAGAAAGAGGTGAGGGTTGGGATAAAGAGAGAAATATAGTGAGATAAAAAGAGAGAGCGTAGAGAGAATTTTAGAGAGAGAAATAGAGTTGTAGAGAGATAGAGAAAGTGAAAGAGAGAAAGACTGAGAGAGAGAGAGAGAAAAAGAGAAAGAGATGTAAAAAGAGAGTCAGTGGGTTAAGGCGGTGGAGGAAGTGGGGAGAAGATTGGAGAAGAAAAGGAGAAGGAGAATTAAAAAAATAGGATTTTTATATTATTATTTAATTAGGTTAATTTTTGATTAATTTAGAAAATTCTCAAAAATAGAAAATATTGTCTTGAGAAATATTGTGAAATTGAATTCTTGAAATTCATCCCCATTTGTTAATTAAGAATCTTGGAGTCGATTATCGATATTGGTCAACGCCGAATTCTGAAGATTTTCCAAACTAATTCAAATTTTTTTTAGAAAATTCTGTAAAAATTCAAAATATTTAAAATTAATTTCTTAAACTGAAATGGGCCAGTCTGACTACCAAGAAAGGTCAAATCAA
Organism: Agave tequilana; assembly: GCA_038442645.1. Taxonomy (NCBI): domain Eukaryota; kingdom Viridiplantae; phylum Streptophyta; class Magnoliopsida; order Asparagales; family Asparagaceae; genus Agave; species Agave tequilana. Next base: position 44,730 of record JAVJIF010013341.1, on the reverse strand, counting down.
GTATTTTCACCGTATCAGATACATGTATTGAGATACGTACATCTGGAAGCGGTGGTTACAGGGTGTGTTATTCCACCTACATAGTCTGAATCAGAGATTGATGAGTCTTTACCATCACATTCCTCAGATTCATTAGACTGGAAGTCAGATGTTAGTGTGCGAGTTGTCTTCATGAATCTCTTTATCAACATGATGTCGATCAGTCATGTGGATCACGATGAGGATGTTGAGTCGTTCGATACCGATCCGTGGTCTCAACAGCTAAACCTCCAATGAGAGAGGCATTTTGAGCAATGTGAGCCTCCCACCAAAGATAAGGTGATCCTTGGTCAATGTGGGTGATCAAGCAAATCCAAATCTTATCTCCATATGTGAAAGTTTATCGCCGAAAGAAAAACAAAATCTTATATCTCTTATACGAGAATATATAAATGTCTTTGCATGGAGCTATGAAGATATGCCTGGTCTTAACCCTCAAGTGGCCATGAATCATCTCAACATCAAACCGGATGCCAAACCAGTTAAACAGTAGCAATGACGATTTCATCCTGACCTCATGGAGGCAATTGAGACCGAAGTTTACAAACTCATCGAATGTTGTTTCATTCGAGGGGAACAACACCCAGACTAAGTTGCTCATATTGTGCCCGTACTAAAAAAGAACAGAAAAATCAGGGTCTGCATCGACTTTCGTGACCTTAACATAGGTTATCCTAAAGATGAATTTTCGCTGCCTATCACTGATATTATGATTGACAACACATGCGACTTCGAAAGGATGTCCTTTATGGACGACTTTTCAGAGTATAATCAAATCAAAATGTACTGAGATAATGAAAAGCATACATCATTTCAAACACCATTAGGGGTGTATTGTTATACAATGATGCCCTTTTAGCTTGAAGAATGCCGGTGCAACCTATTAACGTGCAATAAGCACAATTTTCCGTGACCATTTACAGACGACAATAAATGCTATTTTGACAACATCGCTGTTAAAAGTCACAATAAAGACAACCACCTTCATGACCTGAGAATGGTATTCGATATTATGCAGACTCATCAGCTAAAAATAAAGTCGACAAAGTCCTTCTTAGGGGTGTTAAGTGGTAAGTTTCTTAGATTCATTGTCACATCCAAAAGGATTCACCTCAACTCTGACAAAATCAAAGCCATCCAGGCTATGCAACCTCCAAAGACCCTCAAAGAGTTTAGAGGTCTACAAAGTAGGCTTGCCTACATCTGAAGATTCATCACAAATCTATCAGGTCATTGTCAACCTTTTACATGTGAATGAAAAAAATGTGTCTCTTTCATCTGGGATGATGCCTGCCAGAAAGCTTTTGAGGATATCAAAGAATATCTCACCAAGCCTCCAATCCTGGTAGCTCCCATTTAAAAAAGCCCATTCTTGCTCTATGTAAGAGCTATGGATCATTCCTTGGGTGCCCTGTTTACGCAAAAGAATGATGAAGGCTTTAGACAAGCCATTTATTACCTGAGATGAACCCTGATTGGGGCTGAATGTCGCTACAACTTAGTCGAGAACGAATGCCTAGCTCTTGTCCTTGCAGTCCAAAAGACATGGCATTAGTTGGTCGGATAAACAATTCATGTCATTTCTAGAGTCAATCCTTTATGGATCCTCATGACAACTTGGATCTTTGAACTCTTAGATTGGCCAATTGGGCCATATTGTTGTCTTAATATGATATGGCCTTTATACCTCAGAAGACAGTAAAAGGTCAAGCCCTTGCAGATTTTCTGGCAGCTTATCCAATTCCAGAAACTTCAAAACTGTATGAAGATATTCTAGATGAGGTCATCGAAGCCAACATGACCTCAAATGATGAAGTGTAGCAAATGTACTTTGAGCATCAGATCGACCCTGCCCTGCCAAGACTGCCTTTGCTATCATCTGACATGCCTTCTCTATCTCCTCAGAAGTGAAAACAATCTTCTGTTGAGAAATTTCAATTGCTTCAGCATGTTGTTATCTTCAGTTTCGAGACGTTCTAAATCCCACGCTATTACTTCTATCTTGCCCGTCTCCTTCTCATGAATTTGCTGCCTTGACGCATATAGACGAGCAAGTTCCTTCTCAATCACTAGGGCGAGATCAGCTTGACTTAGGCGATGCCACTTGCCTATATCCTTTTCAAAGTTTTAAACAACTGCTCTAGAGATTTGACTCATTGAGGCCTTCCAGCAGCTTTGATGCTCTCAATGGCATAAATGAGCATTGACTTTAAGGACTCAAACGGGGTCTTCACGCCCTTGAGCATCAACAAAAGAGACACTATCTCAAATTGTTGTAAAAATTATCGATTAACTCTGATGAATTCTTCTTCGAGATCACCTCCGCTTAGTGGGGAAGTGACTGCCACTGAAGAAGTCTCCATGAGAGTGATCATGGTGGAAGCCAAAAGCAGTGTTGATAACTATCGTTGGAGGGGTAGTGTTGATAACTGCCATAGGAGAAGAGACACAAAAGCAGAAGCAAGAGGAGTCGGCACATGTTTTGTCACTGACACGGGCACGATCATCTCTAATGCTTGCAACATTATTGAAGTAGAGGCTGATAAGTCTTTGGACTGCAAAATCTTTTGATACAAATAGTCCAACCCAGAAGGATCCACCGATGAGGGTGCAACAATGATTAGAGCAAAAGTCGCATGTCTCTGCAAAACAATCAGAGTCAGAGACTATGCATGACAAGCAGATGTTGAATAAAATTTTATGATTATTACCTGGAGGAGCAGAGTCATAGTAGTGGTGACTTCAGTGACTGGCTCATGATCATGGAGGTCGCCAGGATTTCTACATCTTCCTCCTCAGCCTCAAGAGGTTGGACATTACCTTCGCCAGAAGGTTCAAAATCATATAAGAGATCTTCAAAACTTTCATAGTTAAGGTAGTCTTCCTCTATCTGACTAGAAGCTTCCCCTCCAAAGCAGATAGGGTCACCCTCCATCCTCTCCCCAATAGAGACGAAATGGTAAACAAAAACTCCCTCTTTCTGACCTGCATCCAAGGCAAAAATCGAGTTAATCATGAAAGTGAAAGGGAAAGAAAAAGCATATAAAGAGAGGTGAATGCAGTCTTACTTGAGGCCTACTCAGTTCTCCTTCAGTCTCCTCTATGATGGGGAGCCTAATGATTAAAGGATCAGAGGGAGGAATGAATGGTATCAATCCCTCTTCCCCGATTGAGGAGACCTCTTGCACAGCCTCAGGCCTTGTCAGTGAATGCCAAGGAAATTTCCTCACTACCATTTTCTTCCTCGGAGGCCCTAGGGGAGAAGACGCCTTCCACTTTCGCTTGAAGTGGACATCAGAATTTCCTTCACCTCCTTCCTCGTCAGAGCTTTTGTCAGCCTCCCCGGCAGTTTCTCTAGTAAGCAGACTTTCCACCTCGGATGCCTAGCTAGTGGCCTCGCATTCATGAAAGCCTGCTACTTCCCACTTGCGCTGTTTGTAGTCATCAACCTTCCTCTGCGGATGATTATTTATGTACATTGTATATTTTATGTCATATTTTCATATTTATTCTTATTTAAACTCTGCTATTTGACTGTTTTAATGTCTAATGGTGTGCAAGTTGTAATTAATAGAGAAAAAGGAGAAAAATCCCAAAAATATCCAAATAATCTAAAATTTTAAAGATAAGATTTTTTTAGCCAACCCCAGAGGAAATCCTATCTGAAGAAATGTGAACAGTTGAAAAGGGGAGATCATGCGATCAAAGATCTGACCCAACGACCAGATCTTAGCCATGAAAACGCAACTTTTGCTACTTTTTTGGGCCAGATCTAGGCCGTTGGGCCAGCAGTTTTACTCTTATCTTCCTCCATGCTTTGGCATTCCTCTCCTCCTATAATACCCCACCAGAGGTAGAGTACAAAAGACAAAGAAGAGAACTAGGTTTAGGCTTTATGTTTAAGGTTAGGATATTTTTGTTAGTTTTGAAGTTGTAATTTTCATTGTTATTTTTTCCTTTTGTTATAGTTTAGTCTAGAAAGAGAGAGAGGAAAAGAATGTGTAATCTGCAATTAAAGTGACAATCAAGGAAGATACATTTTGATTTTTCATCATCTATAGATAAATTGAGTATACTCTTTCATTTGCTTTAATTCTTTCATGGCTAACTAAATCGGTCTTCTGGGCTCACTGCCTCTTTCCTCTACTGATTGCTATTCTTGATCGATTTTTGAAAAGAAAATCCAATTAAATTATTTGCATGCCTAGTTCAAGCCTTGCATTCCGCGAGTGCTCTTAAAGGCACATAAGGATGGGTGTTGATTTTTAACTCTCATTTAGAAAATGATCTGTAAAGTTGTTTTTATTCCATACTTGATTATCTTGATGGTTTAACATTCAATTAAGAATGGTATTTAAAAGAAGTTAAATTATCCAAATCTATCTCATTTTCTTTACTTGAATTCTTTCATAGTTCAAGGTAATATTTTTGTAATGTTCCAATTGACGCACGAATCTTTCAAGAGAGTAATATGTAGTGGATTAGTAGATTAGTGAGCCCGGATTCCTTCTCCTGATTTCTAAAACTCATTTTCTTCCCTCGATTCTCATCGCTTTTCTTAAACCCTAATTCTTCATTGTTTTAAACTTTCATTGTTTTTCTTTTTCTTTAAACTAAACTCTCAACCAAATCATATTCTTTTCTTTCTTTCTTTTAAAAAATAGAAAACACAACTTGATTTTTGAATAAAATGCCAAAAAACATGCATCTGCATTCCTCCTCTGTGGACATGATACACTTTAATCCAGTCACCACACACGATTCTTATTTTTATTTCTTTACTTCACATGATACATTTGGAAGTACTCAGTGTAAATCGAACATCAGACGAGCAGCGATCAGCTTGAGTCCGAATGCATTGATTCTGAACTCTGGAACACAAGAGTTGAAGTGTGGTACCATTGGCAGAATCCCAAACTCATTAACAAATTGGGAACCTGTAGAGGCATACAAAAATGAGCCCCTGTGCAGCCGGCAACAAAGTACCTTCAAGCTCAAGCGTCGTCAATCTGATTGTCGATATGCCCCAAGTGAGGGTTAGGATTGCTGACATATAGTTGATTATATTCGAATTGTAAGGCAAATGTACTGGGCATGTAGGATCCAGGAAGCACACATCCCCACAACGGCACAACATATGGGACAGTTGGATGCAGACCACATTTAAAAGTCCCTGTCCCTGCCTAAGAGACATTCGATTAACGCCCTCATCCCTGAACTCCTCACCTCACTCCATGCCAGGAATATGAGGAAAACACCTGAGGAGGCTATAATTATCGTGATAGTGCACCATCTTCTAGAGTCCCGCCATATAGTCTAACTCTAGCGGGAGTTCTCAAAACAATGGAGGAGGATGTACTGAACACCTTCTGGTGGTTCTTCCCCTGGCTTGATCAGAGAGGGACAATGCATCATGAACCATGGCATCAAATATGTGTATGACAGTTCAATCCTGGGGTATGTGGTTCATCTCGAGGAACAATAATTTCTTTCCTCGCTTTCTTAGGGTATCCTCCCTGCAGAACGCTTCTACCAGTGTTCAGAGCCCATGCTGGATGCAGTACACCATGGCGGGGAGTAGTCCAAGTGCACATCTATAGACCAAATGGATAGCTGGGAAGAGCGCCACATAGGAGATCCTATCTCTTGGAGGAAAAGAACCACACACCTCTTTAGCCACAAAGAAAAGAAGCCCGCCAACATGGCTGGATGCGGCAAGGGCTAACAAACTTGATGATGGTAACTCTTAAAAGAGTCTCCCTTTTCATATTATCTGTCATCCTCCTCCAATATGATGTCGCCGCATTCACTAGATGCCATCTGCACTTCAATTTTAGCATCAGTAGCTGGGGCATGAAGTTCTTCTGGGTGCTATCCAGTCGGGAGAATAAATAGTCAACCCAGCTCTTCAGTCCATTAACATTTCCTCGAACACCATGGACGTCGAGACAAATCTTGAAGTGGAACATGAGCTCCCTGAAAGTCTCATACATCATTGTATGCTGGGAGCTCATTTGTTGCAGCTCCCGAGGGTACGTGAAGTACTCCTTATAAGGAAGATAGCCTATTGGGAGCTTTGATACCTCCCACATTTCATGGAGGGCTAACCTAAGCTACCAATTGGAGTGAAGAAGGTCCTAGTGGACGGACAATACAACTCCAGGATGGCGTAGAAATTGGGCACGTTGAACTCGATCCCATGGCAAGTGGCTCTTATGGCTTCATATAACCTCAACCTCTCCAATTCACCATTAAAATGATCTAGGACATAATTAGTAAACTGACTGCTTCTTTGTAGAGTGAACCCAACTGGTGTTCTGAAATCCATCATTGGGTAATTCCCATCAACTTTGACAAAGTCATTTAGGAAAGTTCGCACCATCACTGGATTCTCCCCCGCTGATATGTCCTTGCCGATGAGACTGAGATAAAAATCGATCATAGATCGAGGAGGCCCTGACTGATTGTATCCCTGGGCAATCAATATGCCTACGTGCACTGAATCTACTCTTCGGGTCAGGTGCCACTCTGTCTTCCTCTCCTTCGTCACTGATCCAAAGAAAGAGAGTGGAAAGTGACGCTCGCTCGAGGGGAGATAATACTTGTCTTCCCCTATCTTGAAGAGACATTGGTCTTCTCCGGCTGACAACGGCTGGTTGAGTCAGGAGCTGCGTCTTCAAACATAAATGTCGACTTACAAAGCACCGCCCTGTTGCTTTCTTCGAATACAACAGTAGACATGATTGTCCTCAGGATACGCTTGTCGCCTTCAAGGATCAATGCATCTCACTCAGGAGTGATTTCTTCACTAAAGAGGGAAGTCTGTCCTTCGAACTGAAAGTGTATATTTCCATCCATCCCCTACACTGAACCAAAGAGGTTGTTAAGAGGTCCGGTTGGATAATGCACTACAAAGGCAAGAAAAATGTGTTAGTAAAATAAAACTAAACATGAAATAACAAAGAAAAAAAGTCAGAGGCATAGCTTCGCTGGAAAGAAACTTCTAAGTTTCTAATCCAGCCGGAGCTAACCCTAGCTTCGCCAAGGGAGACAAACTCCCTTAGCTTCGCTAGGGAAGGTGAACTCCCTATCTTCGCTAAGGGAGAAGGATTCCCCAGCTTCGCTAAGGAAGAAGAGCTCCTAGCTTCGCCAAAAGAGACAAAACTTCCTAGCTTCCCAAGGGAAAAGAACTCCCTCGCTAATCCAAGGGAGGCAAACTTCCTTAGCCTCGCTCAGAGGGATAACTTCCCTAAGTTCGCCCAAGTGTGGAAAACTCACTAGCTCCGCCAAGGGTGGCAAACTCCCTTAGCCTCGCCCAGAGGGATGACTTCCCTAAGTTCGCTCCAGTGTGGTGAATTCACGAATTCTGCTAAGGGAGAAGAGCTCCCTAGCCTTGCCAAGGGAGATGAACTCCCTAGCCTCGCAAAGGGAGGAGAATTCCTGAGTTCACCCAAGGGTCACGAACTCCCTAGCTTTGCCTAGGGAGGTGAACTCCCTAGCTTTGCCCAGGGAGGCGAACACCCTAAGTTCGCCCAAAGAGGCGAACCTCTTCGATTCACACCAAGGAGACAAACTCCCGAGATCCATGCAAGAGATGCGAGCTCCCTAACTTTGCACAGGGGAATCGAACCCCTAGGTTCACAGGAGTATGACGAAGGGAGATAAAAATCCCTAGATTTGCCTGGTTTTTCACTGTAAAAAGAGATCAAAATCTCTAATGATAGGGCGAAACCCTACAGAGAATCACCCGCTCTGTAGTTAGAGCGGCTGTGATCAAGGTGGTTTCGACCGCTTTAGAGGCAGTAGTCGCCTTTTACCTGAAGATTACTTGGGTGCCATGGGTTTCTTGAAGAAGAAAAGGGAAAACCCCAATTTGAAAATGAGGAAGAGGGGAAACCTTAGATCTTTTGAGAAGACGAAAAATTTTCAGAGTGTGTTATTTCTCTAGGGTAGCCATGCCCATTTATAGGCTCAATGCATAGACTAGCCGTAAAGACAGGCTGTCACTTCAAATTTTGAAATGGCAAGAGGAGGGTTAACCTCTAATGAAGAAGCTAATAGCTTCACCAAATAGGCAAGCTATCCTAGCCCAATGAAGTTCATAACTTCGCCATATCATAGCTTCGTCGCAACAGGCAAGCATATATTAAAGTTGTGCCATACAGGCAAGCTAACTTAACCCAATGGGCTAACTTCGCCAGATTTCTAGCCTCGCCAAATAGGCTTTCTGGCTCACAAAATGCATATGTGTTTTGTCTCATATGACTTTTTGTCCCCACTATGTAGCCAAAAGCATCACAATGACTTCCCAATAGTCAAATTCGACCTAAATGATGTCAATTTTAGGTCACATCATTCATGCTATAATTACTTCAGAAGGTTCAAACACCATAAGTAATTCAAAGTATTTCAAAATTTGAACCAGCCGTTACGGATCTTCAAAAGTTTAAAAGGGTTTTGTTGACACTTCTAAATGATAAAATCCCTAATAGTTCTTCAGCTAGTTTATACAACATCTAACTTGTCGTCACTTCTAAAAGACAAATTGCAGACAATCTAACAATTAGTTCACATTTTGTCAGGCTCGTATTAATTCATGATAGATAGATCAGTCATCCAGACTCTACTGAATCCAACTAGTGTAAAGAGAGTCACACACACCTTTAAACATACTTAAACAAGCCTAAAAAGTCATTATTTCAGCCCATTCAGTTAACTTCCCGGATAGGCTAACTTCGCTAGAAGTTAGAAGCTTAGCTTTGCTGCAAGCTAGCTTCGCCAGAAGCTAGAAACTTAGCTTCAGCCCAATGGGCTAACTTTCCTTCTTCAAAAGCTAGAAACTTAGCTTCGCTGCATGATCGAGGGGAAAATCGAGCGCAGAAAAATAGAATTGTGAAATGAGATATTATGAATGGTGCTTTAACTTTCTCAATTCTACTATTGTAGCAAAGTGGCTAAGCGGATTGTGATCCACAAGGAGGGATGCTAAGAAGCATTTCAGTACTTTTGAAATTACTAAATCGGTTAAAATTCTTCTTTGTTTTGAAAAGGAAAAGAAAGGAAACTAAATTAGGTGAGGGAAGACTAAGAGAAGAAGAATAAAAGGGGAAAAAGTTTGCATTTTAGAAGTTGGTTTCTAAAAGAAGAAATCAAAAAAAAGATAGTTCATACTAAGTGCTCCACTAGTGCACTTACCTCTTGATGCTTGACTCACCTTGAATCCTCAGAAACTTTTCGAGCTTGACCGGAAGGCGATCACCGCATGGCCTATAAGAGGAGTTTCATATCAACACCTCATTACACCATTAAAAGAAACATTTAATCATGAAATGATATAGTGTAAGAAATAAATCTATCATCATGAGCCATCGGTAGCACTTGCACCAGCATGGCTATTCCGAGGCTAGTAGATTCATATGGTTCGCATTACAAACAAGAAGAAGAAGACTAGAAGGTTAATAGAGTTGGCCATGAAGAAAAACTAAAAGAAGAATAGCATAAAAACAAGATATATTAAATTAAGAAACTATAAGAAAAAGGAACAAGTTTACATAAGTGTCACTCTCAATACCACTCTCTCTCTCTCTCTCTCTCTCTCTCTCTCTCTCTATTTTCTTGTGAATCTTTCTCTGATCTTAACTATAAACATAACAGAAAATCATTAAAAAGAAAAAAAAGAAAAGAAAATCTAAACTAAGAGTAGAACCCTTGCCTAAGCTCTCCGCTCTGGTCTCTGCCTTTGGTGCTGAATTATAAGAGAAAACCCAGTGTTCCAAGCATGTGGAGATGAGGGAGATGAGCCAATAGCCCAGAGATTGCCACGCAATCGTGGTCATGCCGTATTTGCGTGATAATCTAGCCATTGCTGGCTCAGCGTTTTGCGCGAGATCTTTCACTCTTTCCATTATCCCTTTTTACATTGATAGGATGTCTTTTGGATCTCTAAATTTGAGAATATCCCATTGATTTCTTTAGCTAGGAAAATAAATCCTCAATAATCCAATTTAATTGGGATATTTTGGGTCTTTTCTTCTCCATTTTCATTAATTACATGTACACCATTAGACCACAAAGGAGTTAAATTCAGAGTCTTGTTACAATAAAAATGTGACGATAAATATGCAATATTAGTGAACAATCATTATAATCTAGCTTCGCCAGAAACTTAGTATCGCCAGACAGGTGACGCTTCAGATTTTGACCTTTTCAAATCCTTATAGGCCAACACCCCATTAACTTGTGGGGTTAATCGTCTCTTTTAATCGGCGATTATGCCCCATTAATATTCCTAATCACGAGGAGCTAATAAAGGGGATCATAACTCCTCTGAATCCAGTGACTATTGGCTAGCTTCGCCAAAAGCTAGTATAGCTTCGCCAGACAGGCGTTACAGGCTGTTTCCAGCCTCAATTAACAACTTTCGCTGAATTCTTTCCCACTAGCTTAGTGAGATTGGCTATTTCTCTTAATGGGCAGTTAAACCATTAACATCCTCATTAAGAGGAGATAATCAAGGGGAGCGTAACTCTCCTGAAGCCAACGGCTATTGGCTAGCTTCTCCATAAGCTAGCCTTGGCTCACCGAAGGCTATTTGATTGTATTGCATTATCTATTATTATATTCCTATATTTATCTTGTAATAAACTTTGCAATTAATATGTCTTAATGTCTAAATTATGCAGGGTGATTATTAATGGAGGAAGAGAAGATAATACCAAATAAATACCAGTTAAATTGAATTTATATGGATCTATTTAGTTAGCTTAGGGAATCAACAAAGATAAATGAGGATAGAGGCAAATTTAGAAGTTTAAAGGCAACCCTTTCAATATACAAAAGGATATCTAAAGGATTGGGATGTATATTCAGAAGATTTAAAGAGATAAAACACAATCCAAATGAAGATCAAGGGATAAACAAATATTTATCTCTAGTGTTATCTCCAATCTTATCAAAACATCTTTTCTGTTGGGCAAACGATTTTGTCTATTTCTCTAACTTTATCTTCAACCTTATCAGAAGATCTTTTCTGTTGAGCAAATGATTTTGTCCACATCTCCAATTTTATCTCCATTCTTATTAGAAGATCCTTTCTGTTGGGCCAGTGATTTGCTCTCATCCTCAAGCACTCTCTCCCCTCCCTATTTCTCCTATAAATACCACCATATGTAGAAGGCAAAGGGCACCACTCAGCAGAGAGTTAGAATTAGGTTTAGGCTTGTAGTCTAACTTAGATTTTTATTTTTTTATGTAATTTTTTATTTTTCTTTATGTAACTGAAATCAGAGAGAAGTTTCATAAAAGAAAGATAAGGTTATATTGAGAGTGACACCAGTATAAATTTTCTCTTTTTTTTATTGTTACTCTATTTCAATCAAAGTTACATTTTTATTTTTTCTTCTTCTTTTTACTTTACTCGCTTCTTCTGCGACTTGTAATCCAAGTGAATCATATAACCTCGAATCTGCCTTATCTTTGCAAGTGTCACTGATGGCTTATGGTGATGGATACTACCTCTGATTGTGTAATAGTTTGAGATTCCTTTCTGCTTGCATTTTTATTTAGTTAAACTGATTTGACGTAAAGAAGATCCTATATGTCATGCTGTGATCGCCTTCAAGCCAAGGTAAGTCATTGCAAAGGATCAAAGGTAAGCAAGCGCTGAAAAGATAAGTAAGTATTTCTTAGTTTTCTTTCTTTCTTTCTTAGTTTAGAATCGTCCTAAAAAACATCACTTCTCCCCTCTTTATCCTTCTTTCTTTTAACTTAGTTTAGATACACGTTCCAACACCAACAATATCACCTTCCTCTTTTCTTTTCTTCTAATATTAACACTTTTATTTCTTTCCAAAAACAAAGAAGAAAACATTTTAACGGATCTAGTAACTTAGAAAGACTTACCTAAACACTTCTATTGCAGTTCCTCCTTGTGAATCACGACTCGTATAGCCACTTGCTATAAAAGTAGCATTGAGCAACCTAGCACATTCCATTCGACACTTCTAAACTTCTATTTTTGGTGCTAAATCAAATTTTGGCGCTGTTACCGGGGAGGGATGGTAACTCTTTCTTTTTAGATTACTTAATTGATTTGCTTCTTTCTTCTTTGTTTTTTTGTGTGCATGAATTTATTTTAGTAAACAAGTAGTTGTAGTAGACATATTGCTGCTCTGTGATCCTGCTCAAGAAAGCAGGATACCAAAGCCTACTCATCTGTCGCACCAACGCGACAAAAATCGTGTTTTCGCAGTAGGAGTAGTGAACTACTCACCCTACTTTATTGCCGGGTTATTGAATTGCATAAATACAGACTCTGCAGCTAATAATTTTCTGTTTAACTTACTCTACACACAGATTTTAATTCAATAGTAACTTGGTTGATTGTAAATGTTAAAAATGGTTTAGACTTTGCATTAGGGCATTTTTCTAATTTTGTTTACATATATATTACTGCTGAAGAGTGCAGGAGAAAAGGTATGTGTGCATTACATATAACTTAAGAAACACATTTGGTGATATATATTGCTTGAGTGTATTCATTTGGCTATATACTTGTACACTTGCACTAAAATGATTTAGGGCTTAACCTATCAACAAGATAAGATGGGAAGTCATTACCCTTTCTTAGCCTAAAAATCATCTTCTCACTCACTAATCTAGCTTAATTAAAGCTGAGTAGACATTGGCCCTAGGGACATCTCGGACTCAATAGGAGATTGACTTAAGGAGAAAGTTATTAGAGTTTGACTCTTGTCAAATCGGTATCCATGGTTGGGGATTGACAGGCGAAGTCTCGAAGAACAGTGGTTTGACATAATTAGGTCCGTTCTTCAGGCACGGATACCTTCTACTGATCTTACCCCTACCTGATCGATTAACTTATGGTCAGATTTTTGCAATATACCTCCCATAAATAATCTAACAAGTTAGGAATCGTTTAGGTCTAAGGTCTACCCTAATATAGGCTTGATTTTTCTTTGTTTTTTGTTTATTTGTTTGTTTATTTTTGTTTGTTTTTGCGAGAAATGGATTATAACCAAAAAATTTCCAGCTTTAATTCAAATCTATATTTCACCTTGACCTCTTTTAATTCAGATAATACCAACCCGATATTACATTACTTTAACCAACCGAGTATGTCAGATTGGTCTTACCTAAATCGGTATATGTCCCAAACCCAGTATTATGAAAAATATTGGTATGATCATCACCACTCATCACAGAGTCAGTGGGGATACAAATTCCCCGAGTCATATTATCAACCACCTTTCCAACAATCATCTTCATACACTTTTTTTTCTTATCAAACTAATGAAGAAGAATTTGACCCTAAAAGGAGTAGGAAAGCCATAGTTGAGTACTTGCAATTTTGAAACTCAATAGATTTAAGTATCCCAAAAAATTCCCAAATCCAAGACCCTTACTCCATTTTTCAAGTCTCACCACAGCAAGAAGAACCATGTGACTTTGAAAATAGTACATAATACATGATTGAAGGCCAAAATTCTTTTACCCAGTCCATCAATATGTTAGAAGAAAGAATTAGTCAATTGAAAAAGATACATAGAAATGAGAAAACTCTCCCTACCAATATTTGACTATTCTAGATTTCCCCAGTTATATTGATAGGAATCAATAATCATGGTGTCTTGGAAACTTCAACCATGATTCAATTTCATCACACCATCTTGAACTTGACCAACCATTGACAAATTGGTAAGTTTTCATTTCAATGAAATTGAACTTGAACATGAATGTGAACTCAATCTTCAATTTTGTGATTCAGTTTCAAATTTTGAATCAATGTTGACTCCGGTATCCTTACTCGATTTGGACCCAATTCCTGAGCTAACACTGATTCCCGTACCTATAGATTTAGAGCATGAACCACCTATTTTGGATAGCCACATTCCATTGATGAGAAAATAATGTGAAGTTCAATTCTTTAATTTGGAACCAACTCTCGAACCAAAATTGACTCTTGAATCTAAACTTGATTTAAATAGTATTCTCGAGGCAATACTGGTTCCCGAACATTTTACTTTTGAGTCCAAATCAACCATTTCACCAAGTCACATTCTATTGTTGGATCAAGGTATAAACTATAATGACTCCGAGATGATATTCCAAGATTGGTTATATAACAGGAATAATCTTAATTTAGGATCTTGCATGGTCCTATTAATTTGGGGATAATAAAAATGTAAATAGGAAAGAGGTCATAAAATGTGGGTTCCATAAAACTTTATATTACTTAGATTGAGCAGCAACGCTTGGCCCAATCCAACCACCACCGGAACCGCCACCTTGAGGTAACATTTTTCTTTCCTTTCTTCTTGTTCATGCATATATGCATTCATTCATACATTGAGGACAATGCATGAGATAGGTGTGGCGAGGGTTCTAATATAGGTTTTTTTCCTTTTTTGTGCATATAAAAAAAATATTCTCCTTTCTTAAAAACTTTTTGAAAAGAGAAGCAATATTTTGACCATTCTTATAAGATTTAAGTTAATTTTAAGGAATAGGAGAATCATAATTAGGATTTCTTACACTTGATCAAAATAAGATTATTTGTTTAATTTTTAGGATTAGGAAGAAAAATTGAAAAAGTAATATAGTTTTAATTTTTACCTTGATGAAATATGCATACTTTATACACTTTCACTTATGGTTCTAAAACAAGATTCTTAGCCTTATAAAAAAGAAGAAAAAATATTTATATGAAAAAATCTCTAATTAAGCTGGATATTTGGGCCTAATAAAGCATAAATATTCATGCCTAAAAGTGGTCCATATAATTAATAAAATATTTAGTTTTGTGACCTTATTTGCTCGAATCCTTAAAGTCCTTGGCGTATTTTCTCATCCCGTGCCCTAAGACCGTCCGATTTATGAGTCACCGACTAAAGACTTGTACATGGGCGAAGTAGAAGGTCTAATAGAACTAAGGTATATTACCACCATAATAGGTAAAAATGAGGTATAAGAGTTTGAGTTCAAGAATTCAGAGTCAAAAATTCACGGTCATAAGCTGCATATGCTTAGGGAAATATAATAGACTAGGTGAGATATACAGTTTTAATCTTTATCCTGATTGATGATAAGTTTTTGAATAGAGATTAAGTTTAGGAATGAATCATTTGTTATTCCTATAGCTTATAGATTACTTGAAATTTTGCAAAAATTCTTCAAATATTATCTCTCTTTCAAAATGTGTTTTAAAAATACTAACACTTTATTTTTTTATAGATTTTGTGGGTGTAATTAATTGAAAACCCTCAAGAGTTACAACTCCTCCTCTAGGGAAACCTAAAAGTTTAAAGGCTTGTTGCACATTCTCAGTGCGGTCGTGAGACCTGCGAAAGTAGTCTAATAAAGTTTTTGGTTTAGTTTTCTTGTTTTGCTCGAGGACGAGCAAAAGATAGGCGTGGGGGGTATGATTGCACATGTATATTTATTATCTATTATTACATTTCTACATTTATCTTGTAATAAACTCTGTAATTAATTTCTCTTAATGTCTAAATTATGCAAGGTGATTATTAATAAAGGAAGAGAAGATAATACCGAATAAATACTAGTTAAATCAGATTTATATGGATCTATTTGGTTAGCTTGGAGAATCAATGAGGATAAGTAAGGATAGAGGCAAATTCAGAAGTCCAAAGACAACTCTATCAATATATAAAGGGATATCTAAAGGATTGGGACGTATGTTCAGAAGATTTAGAAGAGATAAGACACAATCCAATTAAAAATCAAGAGATAAACAAATATTTATCCCCACCCTAATCTCCAACCTTATAAGAAGATCTTTTTGTTGGTCAAGCGATTTTGCCCATATCTATAATCTAACCTTATCTCCAATCTTATCAGAAGATCTTTTCTGTTGGGTCAGCGATTTGGTCTCTTTCTCAAGCGCTCTGTCTCCTCCCCATTTCTCTTATAAATACCACCATATGCAGAAGACAAAGGGCAACACTTAGCAGAGAGTTAAAATTAGGCTTAGACTTGTATTTTAACTTAGATTTTTATTTTTCTTTATGTAATTTTTTATTTTTCTTTATGTAACTGAGATCAGAGAGAGTTTCATGAGAGAAAGATAAGAAGGTTGTATTGAGAGTGACACCAGTATAGGTTTTCTCTTTTCTTTTTTTGTTACTCTATTTCAATCAAAGTTACATTTTTGTTTTGTTTTTCTTCCTTTTACTTTACTCGCCTTCTGTGACTTGTAATCCAAGTGAATCTTATAGCCTCGAATCTATCTTGCCTTTGCAAGAACCACTGATGGCTTATGGTGATGGATATCTACTTCTGATTGTGTAATAGTTTAGGATTCCTTTCTACTTGCATTGTTTATTTAGTTAGACTAATTTTGAAGTAGGGAATTTTGCTGTGATCGCCTTCAAGCTAAGGGTAAGTCGTTGCAACGGATCCAATATAAGCAAGTGCCAAAGAGGTAAGTAAGTATTTCTTAGTTTTCTTTCTTTCTTAGTTTAGAATCGTTCTAAAAACCAACACTTCTCACTTTTTCTCCTTCTTTCTTTTTAACTTAGTTTAGATACACGTTCCAGCATCAACATCACCTTCTTTTTTATTCCTCTTCTAATATTAACACTTTCCTTTTCTTTAATAAAACAAAGAAGAAAATGTTTTAATCGGATCTAGTAACTTAGAAAGACTTATCTAAATGCTTCTATCGCAGTCCCTCCTTGTGGATCATGACCCGCATAGCCACTTGCTAAAGCAGTAGCATTGAGCAACCTAGCACATTTCATTCTACATTTCTAAACTTTTATTTTTCTATGCAGGTTTAGACTAAATAACTATTCTAGCCTTGCCAAACAGGCGTTGCAGCATCATTTAACAACACTTAATGCTTATCCATTTAGGACCTATAAATAGTCCACCAACACGCTAAGGCCAGGGGACATGCCAGAAAAGGAACGAAAAGGAGCACACATACACACAGACAACAAGAGAGGGCCAAGCTATTTCTTGCTTTTCAAGAGCTTATAGAGAATATTTTTCTCATTTTCAAGGATTAATCCAGGGTTCCAACACCCAAATCCTTCATCTTCAAGGAATTTCTTGAACTAGGCGAGAAGAAATTTCTAGCAGTAGATCTGAAGCTTATTGCATGCATTGTCAAAGGGATAAAGTGATCGCACACTAATCAGACTCCTACCAGCATACTTTCCCAGAATCAACACTCATAGAAGATTCTTGTAATTTTATTTTTTATTTACTTGTATTTCTTCTCAAATTTCTTTAAGTTTTCTAATTGGAAACAATAACGTTTAAAATGTTGGGACGATCTGGCAGTGTAATTGACTTCGTGAATTGGGTAATCCTGCCGTTGAGTTGTACCCAATGTGGAGGCAAAAGTTTTCATTGAGGGCCTTTGTTATGGGGGTCGGGGCCTCCATCTACTGGACGCCTTGCCAGAGGCTGGGCCTTCGACCCTCAAAATGTTTTCGCCCAAGTTTAACATCTAGATAAATTGCTCAGGCTGAAGTGGTATCGAGAATGTGCTCAGACTTTCTTCTCGGTCTTTGACCGTCTGCGCATCTCAGGATGATGCTCGGACTTTCTTCTCAGGCTCACAAAGGGCTTGCTGGCATGTTGGGTTTGTTGTCTGCTCGAGACGCTCTTGATGAGGTGGGACACATGTCGTGATCCTGATGAAGATCAAAACCCGATCACTACAGATGCCCCCCTGCTCTTTCAATTTTTCGGAGCCTGCGAAAGGGAAGTTGTAAGAACAGAGCTGGTTGGGATCTTTGAATGTCTTGAATTCTTCTGGATATTGGGGATTGAGAGGATCTGGTCCATTAATGCGATTTCCTGGATTTCGCCTGGAGATTGCATGATTGTATGCCAGCTGCAGCGCCGATTGATTTGATTGGTACAGGAGTATTTTTGAATGTTAGTGCCATTAAGACTGAGATCGTGTGATAGAGGTGGTTGATTTTTTGCTGATTCAGTTAACCAAGAATCTTGGGAAGTGGGCTGATTTTTTCAGGAATTTGAAAAATTGAATAGAAAGCGATCTAGTTCCTTCATCCATAATAGAGTGGATCCCTAAGGCAAAGTCTGTCCATCTTTTAAAGAACTTCTTGTCCTAAATTTCTTGTTCTGGTGGGTTGCAATGTCCTTCTTCTTCGTCCGGTGGAGGAAAGAGAGGGAGAGGATGGAGACGGTGGAAGTGGTTTGCGCAATACATCTGTCTTCGTGATGAGCTTATCACAAAACATCAATTTTCTCTGCTATCAAAAAGGATAGGTAGGGCTCTTGCTTTCACTTAGTTTGCTCG
Source organism: Agave tequilana (assembly GCA_038442645.1). Taxonomy (NCBI): domain Eukaryota; kingdom Viridiplantae; phylum Streptophyta; class Magnoliopsida; order Asparagales; family Asparagaceae; genus Agave; species Agave tequilana. Next base: position 26,372 of record JAVJIF010013341.1, on the reverse strand, counting down.
TTTGATCTTTGATCGGGCCAAACAATTCTTATCTTGGTGCTCAGAGTTCTTCTTTCATGATAGCATGCTGAGGCAGAAGTGGGGATTGTACTGGGTGAAGGTGGTGGTGACTCTGATTCCATCACCGTCTTACATGTCTGGCAGTCTTCACTCTGGCCGGATGTTGTTGTTTTGCCCTTGGGAAATCTTTCCTTGTGGCGAGCAATAAGAGGGGAGTATGAGAGTATTCCTCGGGACCTTCACCGATGAAGCACAAAAATGTCACCCAGCGATAGATTGGATGCGTCAGTTCCGCATAAGGGCCCCTATTCAGTGTGACAATCTAGTATCTCAAAGTGTGATTAACCCAATAGTGGAGTTATTCTCCGTGCGGGGGAAATCCCACAACAGAGCTGGCTCCCGAGTGGGAAAAATCCCATCATCAGAATATGGAAGCTCTCGAGCAAGGGTATTCCCCGCATCAGAATATGGCAGCTCCCGAGTGGGGGTAATCCCATCTGAAATATGAAAGAAACTCGGCAGAGAAAAACTGTCAGGGTTCATTTGCCTGTAGGTTCAGATAAGAGAAACCCATAGGCTAGTGTTTGTTCTCCGAATGGAGAAAATCCCATCAGCGGAACTGTCACGCCCCGCTTCCCAAAATACGGAGTATGGGGATGTGACGATGGGCCAACAGATACTCACGAAGAGTGAAATCTCTTCCATGAGTACTTAGACTGTCAACAATGAGCATGATAGCACACATACATGCATATACAACCTGTTGGCCCAGAAGCCTTTTACCTTAGTTTTGAAGATGACTAACTTATGACGATTAGTTTACTAATGATCTTATGTTTATATAGTAGCAGTTATTAATCAAGATCTTAGTATGTGATTAGCTTCAACAAAGGATTCAAAGTCAGTTTTGAAGCTAACACATGTATATTCAAGAGATCGCGCGTCTAGATCGCATTTAGCACTCAGTTAGAGTCAAGCTCTTTGGATCGTGTTTGGATCGAGTCGGCTTGAAGAAGGGTTCTACAAAAAGACTTCAGTTTGTTTTGTTTTGTTTTATTTTTAGATATTGTGTAAAGATAGACTAGTGTTGATATGCTCAAGTATACACACACACAAAAGAAAAATAGTTTTTGGTTTCAGTTTAACCGTTTTGGAATTTCAAGAAATATCTTTGAAATATATCTTTGGTTTTCATGAATAGATAGAATCAAAAGAAGTTTTACATGATTTAATGTATATTAGAATTCATCCATATACATCTATGATTCAAATTGTCTAAAAACTTATTTTGATGATTCTACTTCATGTGTTTCAAGTTTTGTTCTTTTAACAAAACTTAGTTTTGAATTTAATGTCGAAAACATGAATATATCTTTTATTTGTGTATTGGATTCTATCCATACACACTATACTTCAAAATGAGTTTAAATATCTTGTTTTCGTATTTGTACAAGTTTATTGAAAACCGTATTTACCTTTAGAAATTTGGTTTTCGAAAAATACTATTTTTATTTAAAGCTTAATTTCTATATCACAAAAATAGTTCAAATTGTTTAAAATATGCGTTGAATTTTTGTCACACATATTTGTTCTTCAAATATTTATAAGAAATTATTTTTGTGAATTTTATGTGATTTTATGAGATTTTATAGGTATTTAAAATACCAAGTTTTCAAACCCTAAAAGCCAGCCTGAGACCACTGGCGGTCGACTGACCGGTCGACCGGACCAGATCTTGGTCGACTGGGCGGTCGATCGATGTGCACAGCAACGTGCACTCTGCCCTGGCCTATGGGCCGGTCGACCGGGCTAGGGAGTTCACCCTCTGGTTCTGTTCTCAGTCGACCAGCGATCGACCGTTAGGCAAATGGCCTTGGGACGGTTGACCGACAACCCCAACAGTCGAAAATTCGACCGTTAGCGGTCCACTGGGCGATCAACTGATAGGTCACTTTTGACCTGTTCTGAACCCCAACGGCTATATTTTCAGGCCCCTATAAAATGGGTCTTTGGGGGCTGTTACTCCCAAGATTTCTAAGAGCAAAATTTTCCCACTTCTCTAGTGTTTTCAGCAAAGTTTTTACAAAAGTTTTTGTGCCAACATTCTCAATTTTTATTTTGTTTCAAAGTTTTTGAAAAATCAAAGAAAATCATATCTTTGGGAATTATAGTTTTGTTCTTCATTTATTTATCAATTCAAGAGTTTTTCCCAAGAGTTTTTCTTTGTATTTTCTTTTCAAAAATTTTATTTATCACATACTTGAGCAATCAATTCAAAATCTATCTTTAGGATCTTGTTTTTGTGAGAAAATTATTTGTGATCATTGGATCACCAAGTTGTAAACTTTTTCTTTGCTTTGACTTTGTGCCTTCCCTCTTGTGTAGAGGTGATTGTGTTGTAGAGAGAAGAAGTTGTGTACTCCGGTGTTGAGTTCTAATTTCTCAGTGGAGGTCCTTGTGTGGAAGATCCTATAGTGGATAGTTGAAATCCTTATGTGTGAAGGCGAGGACGTAGAGCTGTGACTCGAACCTCGAAACATATCCTTGTGTTTGCGTTTCTTCTTCTTTCTCTCAACTCTCTCGTATACCTTGCATTGCTTTATATTGGTCATTCATATATATGCTTGGTATTGTTTGTGTGCTCATACTTGTGTTGAACCAAGAGAGCTTTTAAAAGCACCTCAACTCTTAGTCTAGAGTAATCTAGAGGAGTAGTTCCAGAGCCCTTCACGGAGAATTCGGGCTCACTCTTGGTTACACATAGTATATTTGCAAAAGAATTTTTAATTCCGCATCATTTGCACTAGATTATCTTGTACACCTCTTCACACCCTCTAGGTGCACTTTCAATTGGTATCAGAGCCTCCGCTCCTGATATTCGGTTTACCACCTAGGAGTGAGATCCTGGATAGCTAATTTAGTATTACATTGCACACATATAATTTATACACTCATAGATTTCTGGCCCCTCCCATGTATGATGTTTCCAACATCGATATGTGAAAATTTAAGATGAGTGCTCATTTAAAAGCCCTATGATTGCATGTCTATCTTGACATTATCAAGAAATCCTATCTTGGTAATGATACAAGCATATAGAGGCTAATGCCCAAGCATTGATTGCACTTAGGCAATCACTAAGCAAAAATATTTATGTATGACTTCTCATTTTGATTCCGCTTTTATAGTGTGGAACACATTGACTTCTCCAAAAGAACAAACGACACATGTTTTGAAGAAGGAACCTATGGTAAATGAGTCCGATGAAGCTTGTTATATGGTCCAAGGGAATGACTCCCTTAAGGTACACTTGGACACTCAATTAGATGATAGTGCTAGTTCTTCTTGTGATGATAATATTATAGATGATCATGCTTTGAATGAAAAATTATCCATGTTTTGTGAAAGCTTGCTTTCAAAATATAAACTTTTGAAAAGCAAGAGTTTTGATTTAAAAGAAGAAAATAAAAACTTATTTTCAAAACTCAACATGATTTTGCAAGAAAGGATTGAGATTTCAAATGAGAGGGACTCGTTGTTCAACTTGACCTTTCTTTAAATGAAAATGAAATTTTAAAAAGTAAAAATGATTTAGATCATGTTTTGAAGAAAAATGAGGTTTTGTATTCAAAACTTGAGTTTGTTTTAAAAGAAAATGATTCTTTGCAAAACAAAATTGCTTTGGTTTCCAAAGAATTGGAATGTGTTTTAAAAGAAAATATTGCTATGAAAAATGATTTATATTCACATGTTTGCCATGCAACTATACCTTCATCTTCATGTGTTTCTATTGCATGCTCCACTCTTCTTCTTTTGATAATGATATACATACTTTGAAGAAAAGTGTTGATTATTTGGGTTCCATTTTGAGCCAATGTGCCATGAACCACACACGATTGGAATCAATGTTTCTTATGAAACATGCTCCACATATTCATGCACATAAACCAGGGCATACATATGCTCATCATGCTCACACATATGATTTTATGTATGCTCATATGTACACTTGTACACATTATGGATGTACGGGTCACCTTGCAAAATTTTGTTATGATAGGATTAACAATTTGAATTTTGCAAATAAGTTTGTTTGGGTTAAGAAAGGTGTTAACCCCCTTGGAGCCAAAAAGATATGGGTACCAAAAATCACCCTATTTCATTTGTTGTAGGTGTGCGCTCTCACAAGACATGAGAGTATTGGTGCCTTGATGGTGGATGTGATCCGAGCTAAAAGATCATATTTATGGATGCATCACTTTCAAGGAAGTTTGGTGGGAGGACCACCAAGGTTTGGAGAAATAGAGACTAGCTCTACCAGTATTGGTAACTATCTCTATACTCTTATTTATATTTACATGCTTTTGTATTGATGTTTTTAGCATGTCATGTTTTCAATGTTCATTATGTTAAATGCAATGTTATTAGACATGTGATATACATAGATATTCTTTCAGATACACTCATATTTATATGGACTTATATTTTTGTATTCTCACATTACTTTAGCTATTGTGTATATCCTAGTTTCAAAACACATGCATTTAACCTAATGATCATATTTGTTTTTATTTTTGCACTTCATGTTTTGATTACATGTTTAAATGGAACTTTTATTAAAACTTGTGTTTATACTTGTACAACTAGTGAGCCACATCTGATTATCATGTGTTTGTACTTTATTACTCATTTGTACCCATTAGATGTACTTGTATAACCCTGTTTTGATGATTCTTTCATCGTATTCCTTATTTTTGTACATGTTTTCATAAAAATGTGTTTAGCTTCATGTGTATGTCAATTTTATCTATAACTAATAGATATACATGTATATCCCAGAGTTATTTGCCTTCATGTAAAAGTTATGGACTCGTTTATATTTGGGATATGTGTGTATACTTTAGTTTTGACAAAACATACATATACCTTGAAGCTTATTTAGTTTTTAATAAAAAAGAATTTTTTTTTAAGTTTTGATGATTTCATTTCAATTGAGCTTCAATGCCTATTTTCATGATTTTGTTAATTAAATGATTTTTGTACACTCTAATATCTTTTATTTAATCATGGTTTTGATTCATGAGCCTATATGAGCTTTATCAATTTTTGAGTGTCTATTCTCATGTAGTTTTCATATATTATGGAATATATATTTGTTTTATTTCTTGCTTTGAGGATTTCGTATTAGTTTTCAAAATTATCATAAAATTAGTTTCGTTATTCTTCAATTGGTTGTGATTTTCAAATATGTTAATATTTTCAAATCTTTTTTTTAAAAACACTTACCATCAAAGGGCGGTTCGATGGGTGACCATGCCTTGTATGCTTTTAATAAAGATCTACTTAAACAATTGCATGAATAGGGTGGTAGGTATGAGTTATACATGATTTTAATGAAAATTCATTTTTGTATACTCATGTTTTCTATATATGTATGGATCATATCTAAAGTAACATTATATTACTCTGATACATACATATAGATATTTTCTTGTGCTTTAAATATACATGTCCATACATTTTTAGCACAAATTGATTTTTTGCTAAGCTTTATGTTCTTAATGATAATTGGTATCTATCTAAGCGTATGCATTGTTTTTATTTGTATCTCATAAAGGGGGAGAAAAATTTTTATTTTATCTTTCAATTGATTTTATTTTCAATTGATACCTTACTCTCACTCTTTATGATGAAAAATGCTTTATTTTGATATATGCTAACATTTTCAATATTGGTATCAATAATCTTAAATTGATATTATTCTCAATTTGGTATCTATATTGCAAAATGATTTTAGCGTTTACCCAAAATTTGATTTTTCCTTTCAATTGATATCATATTCTCTTATTGGTATCAATACATAAAAGATTGTTTCTTTCAATTGGTTCTTTCAATTGATTGTCTTATTGGTATCAAAATTTTATTTTAAAATATGTTATATTTATTGGTATTGTTTATTTGTCTTTACCCCTTTGTTTTATTAAATGTTTATCCATATATATCTTGCTTTTATTTGGTATCTTGAGCTACACTGCATATCTTTATAGGTTTATTGATTATGCATAATTTAAGGGGGAGCTTCTATGAAGCTTAATCTTAATCTATGCATATATAATCTTATAAGTTTTGTCATCGTCAAAAAGGGGGAGATTGTTGGCCCAGTGGCCTTTCACCCTAGTCTTGATGATGACTAACTTATGAAGGTTAGTTTAATAATGATCTTGTGTTTATATATTTTCAGTTATTGATCAAGATCTTAGTAGGTGATTAGTTTTAACAAAGGATTCAAAACTAGTTTTGGAGCTAACACATGTAGATTCAAGAGCTCGTGCAGCATCTGGCACTCAGTTGGAATCAGGCTCTTTGGATCGCATTTGGATTGAGTCGGCTTAGAGAAGGAGTTCTACAAAAAGACTTTGGTTTGTTTTGGTTTGTTTTGTTTTGTTTTGTTTTCAGATCTTGTGTAAAGATAGACTAGTGTTGATATCTCAAGTTTACACACACACACACACAAAAGATAAATAGTTTTTAGTTTCAGTTTAACCATTTTGGAATTTCAAGAATATATCTTTGGCTTTCATGAATACATAGAATCAAAAGATATTTTACATGGTTTAATGTATATTGGATTTCATTCATATACACTTTGATTCAAATTGTCTAAAACTTATTTTAATGATTTTAGTTCATGTATTTCAAGTTTTGCTTTTTAACAAAACTTAGTTTTGTATTTAATGTCTAAAACATGGATATATCTTTTATATGTGTATTGGATTCTATCCGAACACATCAGGCTTCAAAATGAGTTTAAATATCTTGTTTTTGTATTTGTACAAGTTTATAGAAAAATCGTATTTCCTTTAAAAGTTTGGTTTATGAAAAATACCTTTTTTTATTTAAAGCTTAATATTTAGATCACAAAAATAGTTCAAATTGTTTAATATATGTTGATATTTGGTCACACATATTTGTTCTTCAAATATTTATAAGAACTTATTTTTGTGGATTTTATATGATTTTATGAGATTTTTATAGGTATTTAAAAGACCAAGTTTTCAAACTCTAAATCCCAGCCGAGACCACTGGTGGTCGACCGACCGGTCGACCGGACCAGATCTCGATCAACTGGGTGGTTGACTGATGTACACATCAACGTGCACACTACCTTGGCCTATGGGCCAGTCGACCAGACGATCGACCAATCTAGAGAGCTTGCTCTCTGGATCTGGCCCTGGTCGACGGGCGATCGACCGAGCCAGAGAGTTCACTCTCTCGTTCAGACCTCGGTCGACCGTTAGGCGAATTGCCTTGGGGTGGTCGACTGACCGGTCAACTAACAAACCCAACGGTCAGAAATCCGACCGTTGGCGGTCGACCGACAAGTCACTTTTGACCTGTTCAGGACCCCAACGGCTATATTTTCATACCCCTATAAAAATGGGTCTCTAGGGGCTGTTTCTCCCAAGTTTCTAAGAGCAAATTTTTTTCACTTCTCAAGTGTTTTCAGCAAAGTTTTTAAAAGATTTTTTGTGCCAAAATTCTCAATCTTTATTTTGTTTCAAAGTTTTTGAAAAATCAAAGAAAATCATATTTTTGAGAATTATAGTTTTGTTCTTTATTTCTCTTTCAATTCAAGAGTTTTTCCCAAGAGTTTTTCTTTGTGTTTTCTTTTCAAAAACATTATTTCTCACATACTTGAGCAATCAATTCAAAATCTATCTTTAGGATCTTGTTTTTGTGAGAAAATTGTTTGTGATCATTGGATCACCAAGTTGTAAACTTTTTCTTTCTTTTGGCTTTGTGCCTTCCCTCTTGTGTAGAGGTGATTGTGTTGTAGAGAGAAGGAGTTGTGTACTCCGATGTTGAGTTGTAATTCCTTAGTGGAGATTCTTGTGTGGAAGATCCTATAGTGGATAGTTAAAATCCTTATGTGTGAAGGCCGGGACGTAAAGCAGTGGCTCGAACCTTGAAACATATCCTTGTGTTTGCGTTTGATCTTCTTTCTCTCAACTCTCTCTTATATCTTGTATTGCTTTACATTGCTCATTCATATATATGCTTAGTATTATTTGTGTGCCCACACTTATGTTGAACTAAGAGAGCTTTTAAAAGCACTTCAAATCTTTGTCTAGAGGAATCTAGAGGAGTAGTCCAGAGCCCTTCACGAGAATTTGGGCTCACTCTTGGTTACACATAGTGTGTTTGCAATTGAGTTTTTATTGCACTAGATTAGCTTGTACACATATTCGCCCCCTTTAGGTGCACTTTCACAATCATGCGCAAGGATAAAAGCACATATATGAAATACGAAATCATAAACAATATCATCTACCATAACTGAATAAGACACATCAAGAAAAGAAAATGAACTCACCGAAGAATAAGATTGAGCCAGCATATGTTCTACGATCAACTCTCTATACCAGCTTCTGATCTAGATACTGAAAAATAATAATGTCCGTCAGAAGCGCACCAGCAAGAGTACACAAAGAGAAAAGAATAATAGAAGAGAATATGAAGAAACAGTAACAGTAAGTAGGATTTAAGAACAATATGTTTGGCAGTATCGAGAACTGAAAGTAATAACAATAACAGAAAAATCGAGACGATAGATCATGTACAATAAGATCGTGCATGCATGGTGTGACATGCATATAATGAACATGTGATGTCCTGGACGAGTAACTGTTGTATAATATAATCACAAGATCACAAGAATATATGATCACAAGATAAAATAACATGGTAGGTCCAGGAACATCATGCAGTCAAGATAATGTATGTCACATGAGTCTCAAGTATCAGTATCATGAAAATATATGTCAGGTATTAGATTATTGAAGACTGCAGAATATAATTCAAGTGTATATGTCTAGCATGTTTTATTACCCTAACTAATGCAACCATCCTGTGCCCCATCTCACAGGACAACTGCATATCAAACAAATAATACGTTAGTGGATCCTGACAGTAGGGAGAAACAGTTCACTGTACTCAGACATATAACATGTAATAACAGGAGTGCGCATAAATAATAAGATCATGTGTGGCATCCAAACCCGCAAGGGGTCACCCTTCCAAGCACACATCCCAAGATTTTCTCTCCTACAGTCTCCTCCCAGTAATCCTGACTTGGTTAATTTTATTAATCAATGCAAGTACAAAATAGTGTGTGACTCAATGTATATGATCCAGAAACAGTGTCAAGGATATCAGTGTCAACTAGTGAAAATAATGTGTATCAAGATCACGGGATAATGTAAACAGTGACAATATCAAGTGACAAATATATAGTTGTGCAAGTAATGTCTGACAAATGCAAAGTAGTGCAGATAATGTCAGTGTCATGTAATCCAAATGTTATAATAAGTCGGTCATGATCATATGTTCATAATCTAATAAGTATCCTTGAATAATTCCTCAGAATGTAATGGTCAATTTCCTCGATTAATTTTCAGTAATAACATGATCACAATATCATCTGACATTTATCCTCAAGATTTCATATCAAAATCCTCAGTCGTGATCAGTATAAATTTCATGTCAGTAAATCAGTCTACCACATACAAGCAATCATGTCAATTTTTGTTGAATGCATGAACAATAACGGGATGCAAAACGATATGCAAGATAAAGTAACATGATCATGAGGTGAAATCAGTAATAATATTAAGAGTAGAATAATTAAAGATTATAATCAGAGCAAAGAAGATATAATATGATCATGGGACAATACAAATAACCAAGAATATATATCGAGTGAAAACGATCAAACATAATATCGAAATATGAAAATCAAAAGGTAAGAGAAGCGTGTACACCTGCATGATGTCGTTGGAAGCTGATTTTCTGTAACTGCAATCGGCTCTGGGTAAGATTCGCGGCCTAAATATTGCGTGAATTAATTAGAGACTTGACATGTTCTTTATTTAGTAATAAGTTGAATGAGAATGTAATTTTTACTATTTATTATAATTTTGGTTGGTTAATATTTTCAAGTAATTCAATTTTCTGAATTTAGAAACTATTAAAAACTATGATAAAATACATGCACAACTAATAAATTAATGTATAATATTTACATATCACAGGATTTATGAATTTTACATTTTTTGTGATATTTAGAACTTTATTGGCAATTTTTAAATAAATGATCATTAAATAATAATTACAAAGAATATTTAATTTCATGTTATTCTAAGTAATATTACACCCAAAATAGTTTTATAGAGTCCCAAATTTAGTTTGTGATTTTCTGTGAATTTTCTGGAATTTTTTGAGTTTATTTCAAATTTTTCTGAATTAAAATAAACTTAAAATCAATAAAAATCAATAAAAGGCTTAACATGTCTGTTTGCTACAGTAACGAGTCTACTACAGGAGTGGTTTTGGGTCTGGGTCTGCTACAGTAAAATGCTACAGTAAATTGCTACAGTAAATTTTCCTACATATATATAAAAGTATTTATATATATATATATATATATATATATATATATATATATCTGATTTTTCTTTTCTCTCTTTCTTATCTTTTTCTTTTTTCTTTTTTTTTTTGAAAACATGTCGAATACAGTCTGTGTTATCACAGACCCAGACTGGGTCTGGTGCACAGAACCAGACCCGGACTGGGCCTGGTCTTGCCGGACTAAATCCTGGCAAGGCCTGGTCTGGTCTGGCTGGACCAGGTCCTGGCCTGACCAGACCCATGCCAGGCTCGGCCAGAGCCTGGGCTAGCCCTGGCCGAGGGAGCCCAGTGCTTTTTTTCTCTTCTTTTTGATTGAAATAAAAATCTAAAAATCAATTAAAAATCATGATAATTAAGGGACATAACTTAGGTGTTCTACATAATTTTATTAGGACTCTAGAACAAGTTTTTCATGGTGAAATTATTAGTGTTAACCAGTGTGTACTACATGTTCGATAAATTGCCACAAAGAACTAAAACCTACGAAAATGCAAAATAACTTACCCAGAACGCTTCTTTTCAGTTTGAATCTTCTTCCTTACGTCTAGCACCTTAGAGTCTTTCTATGTTTGGAAGAGAAAGTGAGAGAGAAGAGGGAAAAAGAGAGACTTGAATTTTCAATGTGGTTTGAGTAGAGATGAGAATGATGGAATTGTCTCTTATATAGGCACCACACACCCCTAGGCAACCCCTGAGAGTTATGAGTAAGTGGAGGGAGTAGTGGGTTCAGTTGTGGTGAGTGAAAATGAGGGGGAGAAATTGTGGAAGAAGTTAGAGAGAGGGAAAAGTTAGAGAAGATGAAGAGATAAAAGGAGGTTTAAATAGAGAGGCATGGGCCTTTATACCACATGTCAATGTGGCATCATGGTTTAGTCATTTAATTCCTACTTGGCTGATTTGGGTTTATGCCCCAGCGGCCATAATAAGTTTTCAATATTTAATTTTTATTTTTTATTTTTAATTGTATTCTTATATAATTCACTATTTAATTATTATTTTATTGGATTAAACTCCTAAAAATTTAGAAAAATCCTCAAAAATTCTAAAAATAGAAAATGTCATCCTGAACCTTGTTGTGAAGCCGGACCTCCAAAATTCATCCCTGATTGTTAATTAAAAATTTCGGAGCTAGTCTGTGATACCGATCGACCCCGAATTGAGATTCTTCTCCAATAATTTCAAAAAAAATTCTGAAAAATCCAGAAAAATTCAAAATATTGAAAAATAAAATCTTGAGCTGAAATGGCCTCAATTCGGCTACCAGAATGATTAAATCGGTTATCAAATACCAGTATTGACACACATACATTGGGAACCGAGGGTTACAAGAACATCAAAAGGGGCTCTAAGAGGAAAAATTCCTACAGCAGAGTGGGAGACTCTGAGTAGGGAAAAATCTTATAGTGGAGGATTCCAACTCTCGAAGGATGGTCGATAAGGAGCCTTTATACCACATGCCAATGTGGCATCATGGTTTAGTCATTAATTCCTACTTGGCTGATTTGGGTTCAAGTCCCAGCGGCCACAATAAGTTTTCAGAATTTAATTTTATTTTATTTTTTATTGCATTTTTATATAATTCACTATTTAATTATTATTTTATTGGATTAATCTCCTAAAAATTCAGAAAAATCCTCAAAAATTATCAAAATAGAAAATGCCATCCTGAACCTTGTTGTGAAGTCGGATCTCCAAAATTCATCCCTGATTATTAATTAAAAATTTCGAAGTTAGTTTGTGACACCGGACCCCGAATTGAGATTCTTCTCCAATAATTCCAAAAAAAATCTGAAAAATTCAGAAAAATTTAAATATTGAAAAATAATATCTTGAGCTGAAATGGCCTCGGTTATCAGAATGATTAAATCGGTTATCAAATACCAGTATTGACACACATACATTGGGAACCGAGGGTTACAAGAACATCAAAAGGGGATCTAAGAGGAAAAATTCCTATAGCAGAGTAGGAGACTCCGAGTGGGAAAAATCTTATAGTGGAGGATTCCAACTCTCGAAGGATGGTCGATAAGGAGCCCGTAGGCATGTCTGTGTTGACGCCTCCGAGTAGGAAAAATCCCATCAGCGGAGCACACAGACACAATCCTCCGAGTGGGGGGAATCCCATCACGGAGGATTGACTCTGAGTGGCAGAAATCCGAGAGAGGAGTAGTTTTATGGCTGCCTCCGAGTGAGGGAAATCCCATCAGCGGGGTGTGTGGATTGATGGACTGCTATGGATGGATGTACTGCCATGATTAGGGGCATAGAATAATGTTATATTCAAAAAAATTAAGTACATAGAATTAGGAATGGAAGACAGTACGCCTTATATGTCTAGAACTTTGGTAGTCAGTTGATCGCTTTGTACTGGATGATCAAGTGATGTTCCCAAGAAGGTTGAGTGTTTTATTGTCCAGAAACTACTTCAGGAGTAAGGATGTACTCTTTGAGGAAGTCTTGTTGGATGAGCTCTTTCAGGTACCTTCATAAGGCCCAACAATGGATGCTTTGGTGCCCTTTGCAGTTGTAGTAGGAGCATTATTCCTTTGACCCAGGAAGTGAGGGATTGTATTGGATTGACCTTGGGTGTCTGACCTATGGCTGGTCTTTGATGGTGTTGAAAATCTCATTGATTAGGAGCTTCAGCGGAGTGATGCGTTCCATCGATCTATGGCTTTGGAGTGGACTCAGAGAGTGGATCGGGAGTGCTTGCTTCTTGTAAGCAGGTTGCCCCTGGTGCTGATCTTGAGCATGGTCGGGATCTTTATGTGTTGATTATTACTTCCATCCATGATCACTCGGTATCACGGAGTGGTTGGAGGAAGCCTTCATCACCACTTCCAGCTGGACGTAAGGCTGAGATCGAGAGAAGACCAGACTCATTCTGCGATGTTGTGCTTCATGAGGTATTTGTACAGGAGGTGAGTGACCTGTAGCCCTGCTAATGAATGCGAGGGCGAAGATTTTTTCACCACAATTGAAGACATTGGTTAGTTGGTTGTGAAAGAAGTTGATGTATGACTTGAGACTGTCTCCTTATCTCATCTTAATGGATAAGAGATGATGGTTATTTTTCTTGGCCTCTTGCGAGAGGCGTAGTGGGAAGGATTGCCTTGGTCACTGTCGCAAATTTATGGAGAGAGCACGATGGTAGGGAGTAGAACCAATCTGAGGTCGCGCCATTCAGGCTGGAAGGAAAGGTGAGGCACATGATCGGGTCATTGCAGGAGTAGATCATCATCTTGTCCCGAAAGTGTCAGATGTGTTAGACGGGATAGTTGGCCCAAGGGTACAATCACCCGGTTTTAGAGTTTTGATGATTACAAAACATATATAGTTATTTGTACTAATCTTGTTTAAGTGTTTAAGATTATTTCAGGGTTCTAAGGATTCAAGATGTCTTCTTCCCTAAAGGAAGGTGGTGATTGACTCAAGTTGACTCTATACGGGATCAAGAATTCAAGTTATTCAACAATGCCTATGGAAAAGCCCATATTGAAGATCTTGTAGTCACCTAGAACCATTATAAGAATTAGTATGTTAAAGAGTAAGGATATGATAGTTGTGCTCAAGAAAACACACACACACAAATATACTTTTCAAAATACAAGTTTTGGTTTTGTTGGTTTTGGTGCATGTTTGATGAATATACATGTTTCAAAATATTTTATATTTTTATATCTAGTGTAAAACATGTATTTCAACTCCTATAGCATGTTACTCAAATCACAGACCATTTAAATATATTTCAAAAATTATTCAAAGTTCAAAAACATTTTTAAAAATCTGTTTCAGGCCTTTACGGTCGACCAAGCGGTCGACGGACCTATTTCAGGCTAGATCGGTCGACCGTCCGGTCGACCGGGCCTTGTGGCCTTGAGCGTGCACGTCTGCCGGTCTACCGGGCCAGTCGACCGACAGACTTTGCGGTCGACCGATCAGTCGACCGACTGTAAGACCCCAACTCTCGGGTTCTGTCGGTCGACCGGCCCGGTCGACCGGCAGCTCATTTTTATGTTTTAAAATAGCCAGCGGTCGATTGGACGGTCGACCGAAGCCAACGACTCTTTTGCCATATGGCCTGCCGGTCGACCGGCCCAGTCGACTGACAGCCGTCCAGAAGCCCCAACGGCTATTTCTTGGAATCTGTTTTATTTTTCATGATTCCTACAGCTATTTTGTTTCCTAGTGGCTAAACTCTACTCTAATGACCTAGTAACAATTATGAATGGTATTTATCAGTTCCCTATAAATAGAGGTCATTGGTCTTTTATTTTCATAAGAAATATATCCAAGTTTTAAGTTTTCAAAAGAGAAGAAAAGTTTACTTGCTTTCATTTACGAAAGTTTTTCAGTTGGTTTACAAGTTCTCTTTACTTCTTTTCAACTGAAATTTTTTCTCACTTTCCTTCTTAAGCCAAAAACCATACTCCACTCTATAAGAAAGTGTAAGAGAGAGTTTGTGGTCTTTTGATCACCAAGTGACTTGTATTCCATTGTGTTGAGATCCCTCTTGTGTAGAGGTTGGATTTGTTGGAATTGGGTACTCCGGTCTTGTGTAGACCATTTGTAATCCCCTTGGGTGTAAAGGTTCCGGTGTGAAAATTCCCTTTGTGGATTTAGTGGAAATCATTCATAGTGGTGAAGGCTGGGACGTAGAGCAGTGGCTCGAACCTCGAAACAAATTACTTGCATTTGCGATTGGTTTCCTTTTTGCTCTCTATTGTTTTACATTCCTAACTTGTGATACCTCTTGCTTGTGCTTCATTATTGCACTCATTTCATTTGTTTGCATTTTCGGTCTTTACTCATTTCAACAAGAAAGCAATTACGTATCTCAACTCATAATCTAGAAGAATCAAAGAGGAGAAGTTCTAGAGCCCTTCACGGGAAATTCGGCTTCAATTTCTTGTTTTGAGTGACCGCTTGCATCATTAATACTTACTTGTTTAAAAAGAGCATTAGATTAGCATTAACACCTATTCACCCCCCTCTAGGTGTTTTTCAATTAATATCAGTGCTTTAGTCTCTAGGTTCTTGGCTTAACATCCTTAGAGAGATCCTATATTGCTATTCACTCTATTCATATTTCATCCTCATACACTTTAGTAAAAATGGCCGAAGGTATTAAGACACCCAAGTTTGATGGCCTTAACTTTCCCATATGGAAGGTTAAGATGACCGTGTTTTTACAATCCTTAGGGAGTCGGGTTGCAAAGGTGGTGACCAAACCATTTAGCGCACCCCTTGGTAATGAGGACACTTGGTCTGACATTGCCATGAAAGAGTTTGACGCTAATACTAGGGCACACTATGTCTTGCTTCAAGCTCTTAATGACGATGATATTGCTAGAGTCATTCACTGCAAATCCGCATATGAGATTTGGACTCACCTTCTAGTCACTCATGAGGGAACTTCACAAGTAAAGAGGGCCAAAATTGACCTTCTTCGTTCCCAATATGAAAACTTTTTCATGCAAGAAAATGAAATCATAGATGATATGGTTACAAAGTTTACAAAAATTACTGACGGTCTTTCTTCTTTAGGTGACGGCATTGAGAACGACCAAAAAGTGAGGAAGATCATCCGTGCACTCCCTCCATCTTGGGAAGTCAAAGCTACAACTTTGAAGGAGCTCAACGACAAGGAGGAAATAGAGCTCATCGGTCTCATTGGGAATCTCAAGACCCATGAGATGGAACGAAAAGCAAGAGAGGAGATGGCTCCTCCAAAGAAGAAAGCAATAGCTTTCAAAAGCTCTTCCACCTACTCCGACGAAGATGATGAAGAAGAGGATGATGAAGATCTTTCTCTTCTTGTGAAGAACGTTCGGAGGATGTACAACAAGGCTAAATTTTAAAATAGAAGGAGATGGCAAGGTAAAGAAGAGAAGAAAATATTTGTTTCAATTGCCGGAAGCCGGGACACATAGTTGCAGAGTGTCCGAAAAATAAGGGTAAACCCTCCACCTCCAAGAAGCCATACAAGAAGAAAGCTTTAAAGGCTACTTGGGATTCGGAAAGTGAATCCGACGAGAAAATCGACACCGTCCACATGTGCTTCATGGCAAATGAAAGCACAAGCAAGATAACTCCTGATATATCTATTGATGATTGTGAATTATCTATAGATGAACTAGGAGAAGCTTTTGAAGAACTATCTCAAAATTATGATTTTCTCAAAAAGAAATATTTAAAAATGAAAAAGGAAAATGAATCACTTAACCACAAAATTTTCACTCTCACAAAAGAAAAAGATGAATTATTTTCAACTCTTACTTCCACTCAAAAGATTTTGATGCTTATAAAATTTCTTGCAAAGGTAAATTTCCACTAGTTGATAAAGATGAGATTTCCATGCTAAAGAAGAAAATTGACTCATTAGGAGAAGTTTTAAAGAAATGTGAATTTGATAAATCTAGACTAGAGGCTATGTTTCCTAAGAAGCATATTCAAAAGAAACAATCACATGTTACTCACACCCATGTTCATAAATCACAACCTTCACACTTACATCATGCTAAACACCCTAAACATGTCCACACTCCACATACTCATCATGCATTCATGTATGATAAAGTTTATGCATGTACATATTGTGGCCGAAAGGGTCATTTGGTTAAATTTTGCTATGATAGGATAAATGCATCACATAATCATGTTTGGGTTCGGAATACTAACATTCAAGGATCCAAGAAAATTTAGGTACCAAAGTCAACAAATTTATTACATGATGTAGGTACACTCCAAAGCTCAAAGACGTAGGGAACGGTGGTATCTTGATAGTGGTTGCTCAAGGCACATGACTTGGGATATCAACAACTTTGCAACCCTATCAAGATACCATGAAGGTGGCACCGTCACCTTCGGAGATGACGCCAAAAGAAAAATCATCAGTATAGGTAACATTAAACTTGGTACATCTCCTATAATAAAAATGTTATTTTAGTTGATGGCCTCAAGCATAATCTCTTGAGTGTTAGTCAACTTTGTGATAAAGGTTTTAATGTGATTTTTGATGACTTAGCTTGTCGTGTAATTGATAGACAAACAAATGCATGTATATTTTTCGAATTTCGTGAAAATAATGTATACATGATTGATATGTCTAATATGCAATGCAATGCTACTTGTTTGGATGCCTTCAATGATGACTCTTGGTTGTGGCATAGGAGATTAGGCCATATTTCTTTTGACCATCTATCTAGATTAAACAACAAGGAAATGGTGAAAGGTATCCCTTACTTGAAATTTGAAAAGGACCGTATTTGTGATGCGTGCCAACTTGAAAAACAAACCAAGTCCTCTTTCAAATCCATCAAGGATATCATGACATCACGACCCTTGGAGTTGATCCATATGAATTTGTTTGGTCCTACTAAAACCAAAAGTCTAAGTGGGAATCATTTTGCTTTCGTTTTAGTTGATGATTTTTCTCGTTTTACTTGGGTTTTCTTTTTAGAACATAAAAATCAAGTCTTTTCACATTTTCAAACCTTTAGGAAAAGAGTTAAAAAGGAAAAAGATTCTTCTATTTTAAGAATAAGAAGTGATAGAGGTGGTGAATTCAATAACCAACCATTTACCACTTTTTGTGAAGAACATAGAATTAAGCATGAACTATCTTGTCCTAGACTCCACAACAAAATGGAGTTGTTGAGAGAAAAAATCGAACATTACAAGAAATGGTTAGGACAATGATAAATGAGTACGGTCTCCCTCAATACCGATGGGCCGAGGCCGTAAACATATCTTGTTACATATCAAATAGGGTTTTCTTATGCAAAAATACTTCTAAAACATCTTTTGAGATTTACTATTCAAGAAAACCAAATGTTTCATATTTTAAAGTTTTTGGTTGTAAATGTTTTATTTAAATACTAAAGATAATTTAGATAAATTTGATGTAAAATCATATGAAGTTATTTTTTTGGTTACTCTAACACTAGTAAAGCTTATAGCGTCTTCAATAAATCATCTTTGATTATTGAAGAATCTATACATGTAAAGTTTGAGGAATCTAATGTTTGTTGAGAATGTTATAGAAATAGATTCCTTAGGTGAAGACTGTTGGCCCGGAGGCCTTCCTCTCTAGTTTTGATGATGATTAACTCATGTAGTTATGTTTACTAATAATCTTGTGATTTTAAGTTTCAGATCATTTAGCAAGATATTAGTTGGTGATTAGCTTCAACAAGGAGTTTGGAAGCTTTCACATGGTGATTCCAGTGCCCGAGCATCAAGTTCATACCTTTGCACTCGGTGGATCACGTTTGGGATCGAGTCGGCTTGAAGATTGAAGATCGTCAAGAAGACTTAGGTATCCTAGTTTAGTTTAGTGTGTTTTAGATCTATTTGTAAAGATAAGAATAGTTGATATGCTCAAGTGCACAACACACACGTTTTATGGTTTTTCGGTTTTAGTTTAACCGATATTTGTTTTCATGAATAGATTGATCAAAACAAGTTTAAATGGTTTATATGTATAGTAGATGTATTCTATTTATACATGCATGCTTAAACTTCATAGACAAACTTATTTTGACTATCCTATTCATGTATTGAAAAATCCAAGTTTGATAAAATACAGTTTTTGGTTTTTGGTAAAAATGATAAGACACAAAAATAGTTCAAATTGCTTGATATTTGAGTTGAAATTTTATCATATATTTATATATCAATGCAAAATGATAAAACTATTTTTGGGAATTTTTACATGTTTTACAAGATTTTTTACAAATATTTTAACATGTTTTTCTGACCCAATTTCTGACCCAAAACAGTGGCTGACAGGCCAGGTCGGCCGACCGCACGGTCGACCGAACCAAGGGCCGGTCGACCCAGCGGTCGACCGACGTGCACAGACGTGTGCACGTCTGGCAGACACATGGGCCGGTCGACCGGGCGGTCGACCGGACCAGAGAGCAGTGCTCTCTGTTTTTGGGCGGTCGACCGGACTGCTCCAACGGTCATATTTATGACCGTTGGCGGTCGACCGGGCGGTCGACCGCCAGCCTGTCAGGCTGACAGATCAGCCTAACGGCTAGTTTTCTGTTTGGCCTATATAAGCCCCATTTCTTTGGGATTTTGGCTAAGATTTTCAAGAGCAAAAATTTCCCTATTCTCTGGTTTATAAAACAAGTTTTCAAAAGTGTTTAAGTGCCAAAAAGCTTCATTTATTTGTTTTAAGTGTTTTGTTTTATTTCAAAGAAATTAGGTTTTGGGAATTGTTTTTGAGCTAAAATTTCTATATCATTTTGGTGTTTTCCCAAGAGAATTTTTTTGATCAAAACACTTGTTTTCCACACTTGAGCCTTATCATCTATCCTATTCTATTAGGATCTTTGTTTAGTGGAAAAAGAGAATTGTTTGAGGTTGTTGCAGCCTCCAAGTTGTAAACACCCTTGCTTTTGTTGTATCCCTCTTTGGTAGAGGTTGATCGGGTGATTGGTTTGCTCCCTCTTTGGTAGAGGTTGAGGATTGTGGTTTGCTCCCTCTAGTGAGAGGTGGAGTTTCGTTTGTATCCCTCTTCGGTAGAGGTGATTTGTGGTTGTATTGGCTACGGGCCTACCCCTCGGTTGTGAGGCGGTGTTTGAGAAAGGAGTTCGGTACCCCCTTGTTGTACAAATCCTCCTCGGTAGAGGTTCCCTCGGTGGGAGTCCTTGGTGGACAAGATAGTGGATTAGAAATCCTTCTCGGTGAAGGCGGGGACGTAGAGCTAGGGGCTCGAACCTCGAAACATATCTTTGTGTTTGCGTTTGATCCATTGTCTCTCTAACTCTCTCTCTTTATTTGTGCAAAGCATCATTCTTCATTCATAGCATCATATCTATTTGCTTGTGTTTGAGCATTGATTCATATTGTCATATCTATTATATGCTTGTGTGCCTCACTTGTACTTAACCACAAGAGCTTCATATAGCACCTCAACCCATATCTAGGGGAATCAAGAGGAGTTAGTCCAGAGCCCTTCACGGGAAATTCGGCTACACTTGTTGGTTGTATTAAGTGTGTTGCAAAATTGTTTTAGCTTCCGCATTTAGTTTCTAGATTAGCACTTTCACCTATTCACCCCCCTCTAGGTGATTTCAATTGGTATCAGAGCCTACGCTCCTGATACTTAGGCTTAACATCCTAGGAGTGAGATCCTTGTTTGCTAATCTTGTTTGCATTTGCTTGTTTGCACACATATAGTTTACATCCATGGACTTTATGACCCCACCTATGTTTGACCCTTCCAACATTCTTGTTTGGAAGACTAGGATGTCCATTTACCTACAAACCCTAGGTTAAAAGGTTCACCTTGCCATTACCAAGGAATCCTACCTTAGTGATAGCAAGCATATAGGGGCCAATGCACAAGCCCTTGAGGCCATTAGAAGCACGCTTTCTAAAGAATATCTTATGCATGTTTCTAATCTTGATTCCGCCTTTGCAGTGTGGAATATGTTGGCAACCACAACCACCACCTCCAAGTTTCAAGTGCAAATTCAACAAGAGGAGGAATCTAGTGGAGAATCCGAGCCACAATAATGCTATATGATCCAAGGGAATGACTCCCTTGAGGTACAATCGGAATCTCAACTAGATAGTTTTGATTCTAATTCTTCATGTGATGAAAATATTGATGCCCATGCCTTGAATGAAGAACTTTCTATTGTTTGCGAAAAATTGATTGAAAAATGTAAGATTTTGAAAAAGAAAAGTCTAGGCCTTAACAATGAAAATAAAAATTTGATTTCTAGACTTGACATTATTTTGCAAGAGAAAGAGAAAATTTCTAATGAAAGGGATTCATTGAAATCTCAACTTGATCTTGCATTAAAAGAAAATAAATTTTTGAAAAATAAGAATGATTGTGAAACAACTTTGAAGAAAAATGAAAACTTGTCTTCAAAAGTTAATTTTGTTGTAAAGGAGAATGTTGCTTTGAAAAATAAAATAATCTCTATTTCTAATGATTTAAATGTTTGTTTAAAGAAAATGAAGTTTTGCAAAATAGGATTGATGCACATGCTTGCCATACTAGTGTAGCTTCACATTCTAGCACACCTATTGCATGTACCTCTTCTTCTAGGATCAATGATGATATTTGTTTATTAAAGAAGAGTGTAGATTGTTTGGGCTCTACTTTGAGCCATTGTGCCATGAACCATACACGTTTGGAATCCTTGTTTCGAAAGAAACAAATTCCTATTATGCATGCACACCCATCACGACATACACATGCTCCTCACGGACACCATCATCACTTGTATGCTCATGTGTACACTTGTACACATTGTGGACGTAAGGGCCACCTTGCTAAATTTTGTTATAATAGAATACATGTTTCAAATTTAGCAAATAAATTTGTTTGGGTTAGGAATGATACTAACCCCCATGGACCCAAAAAGTTATGGGTACCAAAGACCACCCCTCTTATATTTGATGTAGGAGTGGGCTCTCGCATGACGTGAGAGTATCGGTACCTTAGAGTGGATGCGTTCCGTACTTAAAGGAAACTATTTGGATGCATCACTTTCAAGGGATGTTTGGTGGAGAGGACCACCATGTTTGGAGAAAAAGAAAGTTGCCTTCTAGGTTTTGGTAACGATTCCTAACTCCTAATTATTGTTTACATGCTTTTCATTTTATTCATTATTAGCATGTTTGATGTTTATAGATTATTATGAAAATGTCATGATTATTAGACCATTGACATGCATGTATAGCCCTTTGAGACACCCATGTTTAATATGGACCATTATTTTAGTGTTCTCACCTTTGTTTAGCTATCATGTTTATCATAGCTCTAATAACATGTGAATTTACATAATAATCATGTTTATGTTTTTCATGTTTATTCATATCTTGTTTTATGCTTCATGCGTTGATTACATGTTTTGATGTTAGTTTTTATTAAAACTAGGTATATACTTGTGCATATAGTGGGTCACAAATAAATCTATATATGTTTGAGCTTGAATGCTTATTTGAATCCATTAGATGTGCTAGTATAGTCTAGTTTTGATGATTCATACATTTTAAACTTGTATTCCAATTTTGAATTTGTTTCATGTTTCCATGTTTTATGTTTAACTTCATGTATATGTCCATTTATCCAAATTATTGTTATACATATATATCCTATTGAGCCACGTGCCTTCATGCATATATCTTTGTGGACTCGTTATGTTTGATATGTATGTATACTTTAGTTTGTATAGGACATACATATACCTTGAAGATTAAATAAGTTTTGATGATTTTCATGTTTTCATATTTCAAGGAATATTGAGCTTATTGTCCATCTTTCATGATTATGATCTTCACATTGTATTTGTACACTCACATTTATTGTTTACTCATGTTTTGGTTTCATGAGTCATATTTATGCTTCATTGGCTTAAAGTGTTGATTATCATGTGGATTTCATGTTTCATGAAAAATAATTTTGTTTTATTCCTTACTTGAAGGATTTCGTACTAGTTTACAAATTTTCCATTTAACTAGTTGTGATATTCTTCATTTTGGTAGATGTTTTCAAACATACTTTATTTTCAAATCTATTTTTTTTGAAAATCCCTACCTTCCAAGGGCGGATGGATGGGCGACCATGCTCATGTATGCTTTATATTGAAAATCATTTTAAACGTGAACATGATTGGGAGGATAGGTTATATGAGTTATACCTTGATCATTATTATTGTTTCAATTGGTATCATTGGACTCTTTCAATTGGTATCAATATTGACATTTTTGTATACTCATATATATTTTTATGTATGTATGCTTTCAATTCCAATAGTATCAATTTCGATTGTATTAATTTTTCATACATATATCAATTTTGTTTATGCTAAAGCTCGAGTTTTAACTTTGTTTCAATTGATTCAATTTTCAATTGGTATCTTATTTCGAGTCTACGCATTGTTTTAGTTGGTATTTCATAAAGGGGGAGAAAATTTGATTTTGTATTTCAATTAGTATTTTGTTTCCACTCCCACACTTTATGATTGGAAATTTGATGTTTATTTGAATGTTTTTTTGGTATCTCAAAATTTTGTTTAAAAATAAATACAAAAGTTTTGATTTGTATTGCCTATATGCAAGGAGAGCTTAACATCTCTTCTACATATAGATTCATGTTGAATGTATCTTGTATTGAGGAGCTTGACATCTCTTCATTATGTGGTACACGTGTGTAGGGGGAGCTTCACATCTCCTCTTATGCATTGCATAGTGTACGTTATGTGAATTAGGGCTTGTCATCCCTCCTTCATGTAATGCATCTATGTAGGGAAGCTTCACATCTTCCTCTTCATGAATGTATATAGCATATACCATTATTTATTGATCTATGTTTACTTTCAATTGGTATCAAGATGCTACTTTGACATATTTTCATTTGATATCTTAATTGATTGTCACCCCTATATTGTTATTTTTGTTTTAGACAAAAAGGGGAGAAAAATTTATTGACTTGGTTTTGTTTTTACCCCTTTATTGATGATTGACAAAAAAGGGGAGAAAGATTTTGAGTTTATATGAGTTTATATGCATAGTTTTATTTTTGCATATATTAAGTTTAATTGTTATCTAGATGTTTTAATTGGTACTAGAGCATTGGTATCTAGAGCATCTAGAACATGTTTTGTTTTGTTTTGAAAATTTCAATTGGTATAAGAACATGTGTTATTTGTTTTATGCATGTTGATGCATTGCATATTTATGTTTATTTGTTTATGCATGAGTTAAGGGGGAGCTTCTTTGAAGCTTAACTTTAATCCATGCATATATAAACCATGAGTTTTGTCATCATCAAAAAGGGGGAGATTGTTGGCCCGGAGGCCTTCCTCTCTAGTTTTGATGATGATTAACTCATGTAGTTATGTTTACTAATAATCTTGTGATTTAAGTTTCAGATCATTTAGCAAGATATTAGTTGGTGATTAGCTTCAACAAGGAGTTTGGAAGCTTTCGCATGGTTATTCCAGTGTCCGAGCATCAAGTTCATACCTTTGCACTCGGTGGATCACGTTTGGGATCGAGTCGGCTTGAAGATTGAAGATCGTCAAGAAGACTTAGGTATCCTAGTTTAGTTTAGTGTGTTTTAGATCTATTTGTAAAGATAAGAATAGTTGATATGCTCAAGTGCACAACACACACGTTTTATGGTTTTCGGTTTTAGTTTAACCGATATCTGTTTTCATGAATAGATTGATCAAAACAAGTTTAAATGGTTTATATGTATAGTAGATGTATTCTATTTATACATGCATGCTTAAACTTCATAGACAAACTTATTTTGACTATCCTATTCATGTATTGAAAAAATCCAAGTTTGATAAAATACAGTTTTTGGTTTTTGGTAAAAATGATAAGACACAAAAATAGTTCAAATTGCTTGATATTTGAGTTGAAATTTTATCATATGTTTATATCAATGCAAAATGATAAAACTATTTTGGGGATTTTTACATGTTTTACAAGATTTTTTACAAATATTTAACATGTTTTTCTGACCCAGTTTCTGACCCAGAACAGTGGCTGACAGGCCAGGTCGGCCGACCGCACGGTCGACCGAACCAAGGGCCGGTCGACCCAGCGGTCGACCGACGTGCACAGACTTGTGCACGTCTGGCAGACACATGGGTCGGTCGACCGGGCGGGCGGTCGACCGGACCAGAGAGCAGTGCTCTCTGTTTTTGGGCGGTCGACCGGGCGGTCGACCGGACTGCTCCAACGGTCATATTTATGACCGTTGGCGGTCGACCGGGCGGTCGACCGCCAGCCTGTCAAGCTGACAGATCAGCCTAACGGCTAGTTTCTTTTTGGCCTATATAAACCCCATTTCTTGGGATTTTGGCTAAGATTTTAAGAGCAAAAATTTCCATATCTCTGGTTTATAAAACAAGTTTTCAAGTGTTTTTAAGTGCCAAAAAGCTTCATTATTTGTTTTAAGTGTTTTGTTTTATTTCAAAGAAATTATGTTTTGGGAATTGTTTTTGAGCTAAAATTTCTATATCATTTTTGGTGTTTTCCCAAGAGAATTTCTTTGATCAAAACACTTGTTTTCCACACTTGAGCCTTATCATCTATCCTATTCTATTAGGATCTTTGTTTAGTGGAAAAAGAGAATTGTTTGAGGTTGTTGTAGCCTCCAAGTTGTAAACACCCTTGCTTTTGTTGTATCCCTCTTTGGTAGAGGTTGATCGGGTGATTGGTTTGCTCCTTCTTTGGTAGAGGTTGAGGATTGTGGTTTGCTCCCTCTAGTGAGAGGTGGAGTTTCGTTGTATCCCTCTTCGGTAGAGGTGATTTGTGGTTGTATTGGCTATGGGCTTACCCCTCGGTTGTGAGGCGGTTTTGAGAGAGGAGTTCGGTACTCCTTGTTGTACAAATCCTCCTCGGTGGAGGTTCCCTCGGTGGGAGTCCTCGGTGGACAAGATAGTGGATTAGAAATCCTTCTCGGTGAAGGCAGGGACGTAGAGCTAGGGGCTCGAACCTCGAAATATATTTTTGTGTTTGCGTTTGATCCATTGTCTCTCTAACTCTCTTTTATTTGTGCAAAGCATCATTGTCTCTCTAACTCTCTCTTTTTATTTGTGCAAAGCATCATTCTTCATTCATAGCATCATATCTATTTGCTTGTGTTTGAGCGTTGATTCATATTGTCATATCTATTATATGCTTGTGTGCTTGTGTACTCACTTGTACTTAACCACAAGAGCTTCGTATAGCACCTCAACCCATATCTAGGGGAATCAAGAGGAGTTAGTCCAGAGCCCTTCATGGGGAATTCGGCTACACTTGTTGTTGTATTAAGTGTGTTGCAAAATTGTTTTAGCTTCCGCATTTAGTTTCTAGATTAGCATTTTCACCTATTCACCCCCCCTCTAGGTGATTTCAAAGACATGGAGAGA
>JAVJIF010013340.1:0-56548 GCA_038442645.1 Agave tequilana | reverse complement strand
AATAGGTGACAATGCTAATCAAAGGGCAAATAAAAAATTTAAAGTTACAACAATTACCAATCAAGATTCACAAGATGAATGCAAGCAAGTAAATATGACAATGAATATGATGAGCAAGAATAAGAGCAAGTATAGTAAAGTAAAGAGTGCAAGAAAGTAAACCAATCGCAAACACAAGGATATGTTATCGAGGTTCGAGCACCCAGCTCTACTCCCCGCCTTCCCCAGAAGGATTCTAGCTACTTCCACTATCACAAAGAACAATTACAACCGGAGTACCCAACTCCACAATTACAATCACAAGAACTCTGAGTAGTCACAAGACCACAAACTCTCTCTTTCAAAAATCTCTTCCCTTACAAAGGTCCTTAGAGAATAATGAGTAGAATTGAAGCTCTTTTGTGTGTAAGGAAAAGAAATTGAAATCAGAGAAAATCTTTTGAAAACCCTTCAGAAAATTGAGAGAATTTAGCACAAAAACTAAGAACTTTTGAAAGCCTTAAACTTTGAAACTTTTGAATTTTCTCTCTTATAAAGATTGTTTTTTAAATCTCTCCCCAAACACCCCTATTTATAGGAGAGGGCTAGGGTTTAGGGATAAAACATAATTACTGATGTTTAGGAGGTAATCAGTTTAAAATATATTAATTAAACTAATTTTAAACACAAAGACAAAAATAAACAGCTCATTAAAAACTGCCCGTTACTGTTCAACGGCTAGATCGGTCGACCGGTGCGGTCGACCGCTAGTTCAAAATTATGACCGTTACAGGCATACGGTCGACCGCCCGGTCGACCGGAAAAACCAGAGAGCAAAAACTATAGTCCGGTCGACCGCCCCGGTCGACCGACAGACATGCACACGGATACGTGCATCTGTCAGGACCTCGGTCGACTGGGACGGTCGACGGTATAACCTGACACAGATTCGGTCGACGGCCGGTCGACCGGAACTGGTCAAAAATCAGACTTAGAAGGAATTTAAGAAAAGATTAAGATTTTGATAAAAATACTTTTGAACAGGGATTAGTATAAAACATAAATATATATCTGTAGGCAAAATCTTGTATGCAAAATATTTTTGTATAAAAATTATAGGAAAACATTTTGATTGAACATGTGCGCAAAAACGTGTGTGATAGAGCTTCAAACCTATCCACTATTCTTTAACAAACTTCTAAACTATAAAACAAAATAATTAAAGACTTCTTGAGCAATCTTCAAGTTTTTGAGCCATCCAATGCCTTGCTAGTGCCTTTCTTCTATGATCCTTCCTTGATTGTGCAATTTGCCTTCCTTACTATGTGAAACTTAGAAGTTCTTGCAATAGCAAGCAATGGCCTCCAAAATTGGTACAAACCTGAAACTCATCTTAACAAACTTTATTAGTACCAAATAGCTCATATTTGGTTTGTCATCATCAAAACCAAAAACAAATGGAGAGTGTAACCTTTTGGGCCAACAATCTCCCCTTTTTGATGATGACAAAACAAATAGGCTATAAACAAAAATATAGGGGAGGAGAAAACTCCCCCTCAAATTGTGCTATATTATTTAAACTTAAAACACAAGAATTCATAGAAAAGATATCAAATGAAACCAAATTGAAACAATACCAATAGAAACAATACCAATAGAAACAATATACAAGATTCTCAATTTCATATAAAACACAAAACTCATATCAAAAATTTATTAAAACCAAAACATATAAATTCATATGGAACCAAGACCAAATGAACTTATTTTTGTCCATGTAAACTTATTCTCCCCCTTTTTGTCATACATCAAAAAGGTTATGAAAAACATGTCTATTCAATAATACAAACATTAAGTTCTCCACAAATAAATGAAAATCTAGCAAAATCAAGAGGTTTAGTGAAAATATCGGCTAGTTGTAAATCCGTGGAAACATAATCAATATCTATATCACCTTTCCAAAATGATCTCTAAGAAAGTGATATCTAATCTCAATGTGCTTGGTCTTACTATGTTGATTTGCATTCTTAGTCATGTGAATAGTACTAGTATTATCACAAAATATTTTTATATGATCAAAGTGCAAATCAAAATCAAGGAGAGTATGTTTCATCCAAAGGACTTGTGCACAACAAGCCCCCGCGGCAACATACTCGCCTCGGCGGCTGAGAGAGTTACGGAATTTTGCTTCTAGAGGACCATGAAACAAGACAATTATCAAGAAATTGACATGTCCCACTAGTACTCTTTCTATCTACTCTACAACCCGCATAGTCGGCATCCGAATAACTAGTCATTGAAAAATATCTAGTTTTCGGATACCAAAGACCCATTCCAATTGTGCCCTTAATATAACGAATAATGCGTTTTACCGCAATAAGATGAGACTCTTTAGGACACGATTGAAATCTAGCACAAAGACACACACTAAACATGATGTCCGGCCTACTTGCCGTTAAATATAAAAGACTTCCTATCATGCTTCTATATAATTTAATATCAACATTTTTTACCTTAATCGTCCTTATCAAGCTTGGTTGTAGTTGCCATTGGAGTGTTGCAAGCCTTTGATCCTTCAAGCCCAAACTTTTTTACTAGCTCCTTTGCGTACTTGGCTTGGTTAATGAAGGTTCCGTCTTGCAATTGCTTGATTTGGAGTCCAAGAAAGAAATTAAGCTCACCCATGGAAGACATTTCAAATTCTAGTTGCATTACCTTTTCAAACTCCTTGCACAAAAGCTCATTAGTAGATCCAAAAATTATATCATCAACATAAATTTGCACAATTAAAATATCATTATCAACATGCTTAGTAAAAAGAGTTGTGTCTACTTTGCCTTTAACAAAATCATTTGAAATGAGAAAACTAGAAAGCCTCTCATACCAAGCTCTTGGAGCTTGTTTCAATCCATACAAAGCTTTATCAAGTTTAAAAACAAAATCGGGATGAACATGATCAACAAAACCGGGAGGTTGAGCAACATAAACTTCTTCATTGATAAAACATTCAAAAATGCACTTTTTACATCCATTTGAAAAAGTTTAAAATTTTTTAAAACATGCAAAAGCTAGTGTCATCTGTATGGCTTCAAGCCGTGCTACGGGTGCAAAGGTCTCCTCAAAGTCAATTCCTTCAACTTGAGTGTAACCTTGGGCCACTAACCTAGCTTTATTCCTAATGACATTTCCGGACTCATCCATCTTGTTTCTAAAGATCCACTTAGTACCAATTATTGGTCTATCGTGGGGCTTAGGAACAAGGTGCCAAACTTGGTTGCGCTCAAATTGATTGAGTTCCTCTTGCATGGCAAGCAACCAATATGGGTTCGTCTCAGCTTCGAGAATGCCTTTGGGTTCAAAATGAGAAATGAAAGCAAAGTTACCACATAGGTCATGGAGTTTGGAGCGCGTAGTGACTCCTCTAGATGCATCACCCAAGATGAGCTCCTTCGGATGATTTGTAGCGTATCTCCAAGCTTTAGGAAGCGGTTGAGAGCTTTCCTCCTTATCCTCTTGAACTTCACCAATAGGGTCTAGCTTTTCTTCTTGAGCGGGTGAGTCCTTCAAGGATAGTCTCTCCATGTCTTCACCTAATGATTCAATTTCTACAACATTCTCAACAACCACATTAGTCTCTTCAAATTTAACATGCATGGATTCTTCTATGGTAAGTGTAGATCTATTGAAAACTCTATATGCTTTGCTAGTAGAAGAATATCCAACAAAGATAGCTTCATAAGCCTTAGCATCAAATTTACCCAAATTATCCTTAGTATTTAAAACAAAACACTTGCATCCAAAAACTTTAAAATATGCAACATTTGGTTTTCTAGAATGATACATTTCAAATGATGTTTTTGAAGAATTTTTGCACAAATAAATACGATTCGATATATAGCATGCGGTGTTTACGGCCTCGGCTCATAAATATTGAGGGAGGTCATACTCACTTATCATTGTCCTAGCCATCTCTTGAAGTGTTCTATTTTTCCTTTCTACAACTCCATTTTGTTGTGGGAGTTCTAGGATAAGACATTTCATGCTTAATTCCTTTTCATCACAATAGTCATGAAGAGTTGGTTAACAAACTCACCACCTCTATCACTCCTTATTTTCAAAATCGAAAAACCTTTCTTTTTCAACTCTTTTTCGAAAAATCTTAAAATGAGAAAAAGTTTGATCTTTATGTTGCAAAAAAGAAACCCAAGTAAAACGGGAGAAATCATCAATCAAAACAAATGCAAATCTACTTCCATTTAAACTCTTAGTTTTAGTTGGTCCAAAAGATCCATATGAATTAATTCTAAAGGCCTAGTTGACATGATATCCTTGATTGGTTTAAAGGAAGACTTGGTTTGTTTCCCAAGTTGGCACGCACCACAAATGCGGTTTTCTCAAAATTCAAGTAAGGTATACCCTTCACCAATTCCTTTGAATTAATCCTAGAAATATGGTCAAAAGATGCATGTCCTAGTCTTCTATGCCAAAGCCAGAATTTTCATCAAAAGTATTCAAGCATTTAGTAGAACAATCTAAATTAAGCATGTCAATAATATAAACATTATTATCACGAAAACCGGTAAGAATACAATCATTAGATTTAACATTAAAAATCTTGCAAGAGGAATCATCAAAAACAACTTTAAGTCCACGGTCACAAAGTTGACTAATGCTAAGCAAATTATATTTTAAACCATCTACTAAAACAACATTCTCAATAATAGGAGATGCACCAATTTGAATGTTACCTATACCGATGATAGTTCCTTTGGAGTCATCCCCGAAGGTGACGGTGCCACCTTCCATGTACCTTGATAGGGTTGTGAAGTTGTTGATGTCCCATGTCATGTGTCTTGAACAACCACTATATCAGGTACCACCGCTCCCTACGTGGAGCTTTGGTGTGTACCTACATCAAACAATTTAAGACTTGATTTTGGTACCCACATTTTCTTGGGTCCTCTAGGGTTAGTGTCATGAACCCAAACAAGATTATTTGTTCTATTTAGTTGATCATAGTAAAACTTAGCTAAATGTCCATTTTTACCACAATATGTGCATCTATACACTCTACCATATTTAAAAGTATAGTGAGTGTGTGATTTGTGAGCATGAGAAACTTTAGCATGAGTGGTGTGAGCATGAGAATTCTTAGTGAAGTGTGTTAGCATGTGAAGTGTGCTTTTTAGAAAACATGTTCTCAAGTTTCTTGGTATTAAAAGCACAATCATTTAAAACTTTTTCAAAATCATTCATTTTTGATTTAAAGGAAGAAATTTCTTGTTCATCAATAATAGGAGATTTTGCTTTACAAGAAACTTTGTAGGCATTAAATTCTTTTTATATAGAAATGAGATTAGAAGAAATATTATCCTTTTCTTTAGAAACCATAGCAAGTTCATTCTTAAGAAAAGCAACTTCTTTTTGTAATTTTATGCATTCAAGTTTCTTGTTATCATAAGTTTCAGAAAGTTCTACAAAAGCATGCACTAGAACTTCCTTACTTACATCATCATCTTCATCATCAAGGGATTGAGGGGTTACCTTGGGTGTGTTTGCCATGAAACACATATTAGCTTGATCCACCTCCTCTTCGGACTCGCTTTCCGAATCCCACGTAGCTTTGTAAGCTTTATTTTCCTCCGGCTTCTTTGGCTTGAAGGAGGAAGTCATTTTCTTCTTGAACTCCGGACAATCCGCCATGATATGTCCGGGTTTGCGGCAATTGTAGCATATGATCCTCCGCTCCTCTTTGCCTTCAAATTTTCTCCGGAAGTTGAGCTTGTTCTTCCGGTACATCCTCTTGACGTTGCGAACAAGTAGAGTAAGCTCCTCATCTTCTTCTTCGTCATCTTCATCGTCATCATTGGTGGATGAAGTTTTGAAGGCTATGGATTTCTTCTTTGAAGTAGTGGCCTCTTCTCTTGCCTTCTTCTCCATCTCATGGGTCTTTAGGTTCCCAATGAGACTAATGAGGTCCATCTCGTCCTTGTCGTTCAACTCCTTCAAGGTGGTGGCCTTGATCTCCCATGATGAAGGAAGAGCCCGAATTACTTTTCGCACCTTTTGATCGTTGGAGATGTCATCACCTAAGGAAGAAAGACCATTAGTGATTTTAGTAAACCTTGTAGCCATACTATCAATAGACTCATCATCAAGCATTTTAAATGACTCATATTGGGACCTCAAGAGATCTATCTTAGCTCTCTTGACTTGTGAAGTCCCCTCGTGTGTGACCAATAAGTGTTGCCAAATCTCATAGGCGGATTGGCAATGAATTACCCGTGTAAGGTCATCCTCATTCAAGGCGGTTAATAGGGAGTTTTTGGCCTTAGAGTTAGCCTCATATAGTTTAAAGTCAAGGTCGGTCCAAGTGCTCTCATCACCATCGGGTGCTTCATAGGGTTTGGTCAAGGACTTGGCTACTAAGCTACCCAAAGATTGCAAAAATATAGTCATCCTAACCTTTCAAATTGGGAAATTGAGTCCATCAAATTTAGGTGGGGATTTAATGTTGTCGGCCATGTTTACTAGTGATGAATGAATGAAATGAAAATGTTGATTAGCAAGTTTTAAGGATCTCTCTATGGATGTTAAGCCAAACCTAGAGTCCAAGCTCTGATACCAATTGAAAAGTCACCTAGAGGGGGGGTGAATAGGTGACAATGCTAATCAAAGGGCAAATAAAAAATTTAAAGCTACAACAATTACCAATCAAGATTCACAAGATGAATGCAAGCAAGTAAATATGACAATGAATATGATGAGCAAGAATAAGAGCAAGTATAGTAAAGTAAAGAGTGCAAGAAAGTAAACCAATCGCAAACACAAGGATATGTTATCGAGGTTCGAGCACCCAGCTCTACTCCCCGCCTTCCCCAGAAGGATTCTAGCTACTTCCACTATCACAAAGAACAATTACAACCGGAGTACCCAACTCCACAATTACAATCACAAGAATCTCTGAGTAGTCACAAGACCACAAACTCTCTCTTTCAAAAATCTCTTCCCTTACAAAGGTCCTTAGAGAATAATGAGTAGAATTGAAGCTCTTTTTGTGTGTAAGGAAAAGAAATTGAAATCAGAGAAAATCTTTTGAAAACCCTTCAGAAAATTGAGAGAATTTAGCACAAAAACCAAGAACTTTGAAAGCCTTAAACTTTGAAACTTTTGAATTTTCTCTTATAAAGATTGTTTTTAAATCTCTCCCCAAACACCCCTATTATAGGAGAGGGCTAGGGTTTAGGGATAAAACATAATTACTGATGTTTAGGAGGTAATCAGTTTAAAATATATTAATTAAACTAATTTTAAACACAAAAGACAAAAATAAACAGCTCATTAAAAACTGCCCGTTACTGTTCAACGGCTAGATTGGTCGACCGGTGCGGTCGACCGCTAGTTCAAAATTATGACCATTACAGGCATACGGTCGACCGCCGGTCGACCGGAAAAACCAGAGAGCAAAAACTATAGTCCGGTCGACCGCCCCGGTCGACCGACAGACATGCACACGGATACGTGCATCTGTCAGGACCTCGGTCGACTGGGACGGTCGACCGGTATAACCTGACACAGATTCGGTCGACCGGCCGGTCGACCGGAACTGGTCAAAAATCAGACTTAGAAGGAATTTAAGAAAAGATTAAGATTTTGATAAAAATACTTTTGAACAGGGATTAGTATAAAACATAAATATATATATCTGTAGGCAAAATCTTGTATGCAAAATATTTTTGTATAAATTATAGGAAAACATTTTGGATTGAACATGTGCGCAAAAACGTGTGTGATAGAGCTTCAAACCTATCCACTATTCTTTAACAAACTTCTAAACTATAAAACAAAATAATTAAAGACTTCTTGAGCAATCTTCAAGTCTTTGAGTCATCCAATGCCTTACTAGTGCCTTCTCTTCTATGATCCTTCCTTGATTGTGCAATTTGCCTTCCTTGCTATGTGAAACTTAGAAGTTCTTGCAATAGCAAGCAATGGCCTCCCAAATTGGTACAAACCTGAAACTCATCTTAACAAACTTTATTAGTACCAAATAGCTCATATTTGGTTTGTCATCATCAAAATCAAAAACAAATGGAGAGTGTAACCTTTTGGGCCAACACAGAGGATCAGGAGCATTTCAGTAACTCTGCCCAAGAAGGCAGAACTCCAGCAGACTCCAAAAAGTCACGCAAAAGCGGCAAAGGCCGTGGATCCACAGCCTTCCTAGTGAGTTAGTGATTGCACACATTTATTGCATTATTCTTTATTACATTTCACATTTATCATGTAATAAATCTTCTAAATTCCTTGTCTTAAATGTCTATTTTGCAGAAGATAATCATGGGGAGAAAGAGGATAAAATCAAATAAATATCAGTTAAATTCAGATTTAACTAGATTTATTTGGTTAGAGGAGGATGATCCCAAATCCAGTTGGTTAAATTCAGTTTTTGGTGAATTAGGTGGTTAAAGCTAAAGATCAACCGAGGATAATGTCAAATATAGAGTCCAAATCCAAAGGGATAAATGGATGAGAGAAGACCAATGGATGAGATGAAACAATTCAGACTCAGATTCTAGCTGGATACATTTTAGTATTTGAATCATAACTTTCGCTACCACAACTCAAATCTAATGATTAAAGATTATCTAGAAAGAGGACTTAAAGGGCTACAACTCGTAAGTTGAGCATTATTTCTAATTCTGTCATTTGATAAGTGATATTTAGAAATCAATACGCCACTAAACTGCAGATCAGAACTGAATATCCACATCAAATCAAGTTTGGAGATAAGAGGAGTTCAGAAATTATCAGCTTTACTTATCTTCATACTCCTCTACCCTCTGCATTTCTCCTATAAATACCTGCACTCAAAGGCAAAAGGGGACGGCCATGCAGAGATAGAATTTAGTCCAGTTTTTCATTCTTTGTAGTGTAGGTTTTTGTTTTCTTTTTATGTAATTTTAATTTCTTTGTAAGCTTAGGTTAGATAGAGATTCATGTAAGTAAGAGAGAGAGGCTTATGTTGAGAGTGACACCGATGTACCTCCTCCTTTCTTCCATAGTTTCTGCAAGCAATAAAAGGTAACTTTTTTTTGTTCGTCTTTACTTTTGTTTTCTTCTTCTTTCTTCTTTTTCTCTTTTGGTTTGATGAGTATTCAAGTGAATCTAATAGCATCAGTATAACAATGTTTGTATGAGTGCCAATGATATTTCATGATGATGTTCTCCTCCTCAAGACCCCGTATCATTTCATTCTTGTTCGTCTTGATGATGTAATGCGAATGGGGACTGAGCTCGATCTTATGGCTTATGTGTTGAACGCCTCCGAAGCAAGGTAGAACATGCAAGGGTTCCAGGTAAGTCATCAACCAAAGAGGTAAGTATTTCTTTAATCTTTTCTTTCTTTTCTTTATTTCTTTAGTTTAGATCACCAACACCAACAACACCCACTTCTTTTATCACTCCTTGTCCATTTCTTTGTACATATCTAATTCTGGTTTCTCCATCTCCCAATCTCTCACTTTCTGCCTAACTTCATTATAATTTATTTTTCTTTTCTTTTTAAGAAACTAAAGAAGAACTTTAACCATTAATGGTAGCATAAAAGAGAACTTACTAAAAAAGCTTCCATCGCTAGTCCCTCCTTGTGGATCACGACCCGCATAGCCACTTGCTATTGTGGTAGTATTGAGCACTTTACACTTTCTATCTTAAAGTTCTGAAATTCGGTATTTTGTGTGCAGGTAAAACCTCAACCAAAATTTGGCGTCGTTGCCGGGGAGGGACGGTTAGCAATTCTCATTAAAAGTTTACATTTTTAGTTAACTTTCTTTTTTATTTTTTGTACAGATTTAACAACAAGGAATTCTTGTTGTAGTGGACACATAAGTGGCCTTAGACTCTACTCAAGAAAGTAAAGCCAAGAAGCCCTCAGATTTGCTACATTCCAGTGGTAAAAACTGAGTGAACTACTAACTTGTATTTTTGCAGGTTGCCTGAATTGAAAATCTGAATTTCTATAGCATTTATCTCTTTGTTTGACTCACTGTATATACATTTTTAACACAACAGTAAAAAGTTAATTGTAAATGCTAAAAATGATATAGACTTTGCATTTAAGCACGTGTCAATTTCATTTCATTTTCTATTTACTGTTGAAGAGTGCAGGAGCCAAGATATGTGTGCATAGCATTTAGTATAAGGTTCATTCTTGTATGATTGCTTGAATGTTACTTTTTTCTATATACTTGTACACTGCACTAAATTGACTTAAGGGCTTGTCTTATAAACAAGATAAGGAGGGGGAAGTCATTATCCTCCCTTAACCCACAAATAATCTCCTCACTCACTAACCCAAGCCTAAATAAAAAAGAGTAGACATTGGCCCTAGGGACATCTCGGACTCAATTAGGAGATTATCCTAAGGGGAAAGGTGTTGGAATTTGACTCCTGCCAAATCAGTGTTAGGAAGGGGATTAAGGGCCGAATGCCCGAGGGTTGGTGGTTACTTGATTAAGGAATGTCTTTTACGGATAACCTCCCACCAATCTTGCCCTGACCTGGCTGATTAGCTTGTGGTCAAAGTCTGCATTATACCTCCTACAGGCAGTCTAACCAGTTAGGAGCCGTCTAGGTCAAAGGTCTACCCTAACTTAGGTTAGAATTTTTTCTTTTTTTGTTTGCTTATTTGTTTATTTTTGTCTTTGTTTGTGTTTTTATTATGTGATATGGCTTATAACAACAATTATTCCAATTTTAATGATAATCCATATTACACACCAACCTCTTTTTTCAGATATTACCAACCCGGCATATCATAACTTTAACCAATCTAGTGTGCCGGATTGGTCTTATCCGAATCAATATAACCCATACCCCAATCTTATAACCATAATTTTCAGAATAATTTCAACTCTTCACAGAGTCAGGGGATTTACCTCCCCCGAGTCCAATTTTCAACCAACTCGCCCTCCTTATCCACCTTGTCCACAATATTTTCAAGATTCATACTCAGTTCCACCAGTCCAAAGAGAAAACCATCAATTTTGGAAATGAGTATGCGTGAGTCCAAACAAAAATCAGAAAATCTGATGGAC
This sequence comes from Agave tequilana, assembly GCA_038442645.1. Taxonomy (NCBI): domain Eukaryota; kingdom Viridiplantae; phylum Streptophyta; class Magnoliopsida; order Asparagales; family Asparagaceae; genus Agave; species Agave tequilana. Next base: position 45,470 of record JAVJIF010013340.1, on the reverse strand, counting down.
TTACAATTTCACCACTAATTCCAAAACAAGACTTCATTTTTTAACAAAACGATGAACCAATCAACTATGAAAAGATGCTTGAAGCCATGACTTAGGCTCAAAACGCTCGTAATCATGACATAGATATGATGGTTCAAACTCTATGTTCTCACCGTTTGGCCAGTTCTAATGTCGCTAACCATTCTGTTAGAGCCGAAGAGTCATGTTGTTTTGGAAAATAAGGTTCCATTTTAGAACAATCATTTGAACTTGCCCAAACTCCAAATTTGAAAATGACATTGACAGTTTGGCAAGTTATCCCTTTCCTGAAATTGAACTTGAGAATAAATATGATCATGAACCTCAACTTCGTGATTCAATTCTACTTCCTGATTCAATTATGACTCTGGTATCTTCACCTGATTTCAATCTTTTCCTGAGTCAACATTAGATCCTGTGCCAATTCATAATGAAATTGAATCGCCCATCTTTGATGATCATTTTATTGAACTTGACCAATTTCATACTTTTGAAAGTCCCATTGACAAATTGGCAGGTTCTCATTTATATGAAATTGAACTCAATGAGAAATGTGACCTAGATTCTCAAATTTGTGATCTAGTTCAAATTCTCGAATCAATATTGACTCGTGTTTTGTTACCCGATTTGAGTAATATTTTAGAGTCAGTTTTGATTCGCACACCTGTCATTCTTGAACTTGAATCACTAATATTAAGTCACATTCCATTGTGGGAAAATGAATATGGACTTGAGTTTCAACTTCTTGATTTGGACCCACTTCCTAAACCAATATCAACTCCTAAACCTTTACTTGACTTAAGTCACTTTTCTAAGTCAGTATTAGTTCCCGTACTTCCTAAGTTCAAGTCAATCATTCTATCTTTTTACACTCTATTTTGGGACAAGGCGGTTGACAAAATGGACTCCGAAATTAATTATGGAATTTGAAAATTAGATGGGGTTAAATTTTTAATTAAAAACATTCATGTATATATCATTTTAGTGGGTTATGTTAGAGAAATTTCTGGTGGGTTCCTTCGAACTCCACGAAAAGTCGATTGGGCCGCATTTCATGGACCAATCAGACCACCACCGGAACTACCACCTTAAGGTAATATTTCCTTCCCTTTCTTCTTTTTCATGCATCTATGCATTAATTCATACATTGAGGACAATGCATGAGATAGGTATGGGGGAGGGTTCTAACATAACTTAGGTTTTTCTTTTTATTAAAATTTTTTTAACATTTTCTTTACTTTTAAAAACTTTTTGAAAATAGAAACACTATTTTGGCATATTTTTTGTAAGAAATTAAGTTAATTTTAAGGAATAGGAAAATCAAAATTAGTATTTCTTAAACTTGGTCAAAATAAGATTATTTGTTTGATTTTTAGAGTTAGGAAGATAATTTGTCAAAGTAATTTAGTCTTGATCTTTACCTTAATGAAATATGCACACTTCATACACTTACACACTTAGGGTTCAAAAACGAAGATTCTTATGCCTTATAAAAATAAAAAAGAGAGAAAAAATATATTTATGAAAGATGAACAAATCTAATTATTGATCAGCTAGGTGCTTTGGCCTAAGTAAGCCTTAGTATTTATGCGAAAGATGATTAGATAAGTTTGAGAAAATATATATATATAAAAAGTCCTCTGATTAAGCTGGGTATTTGTGCCTAATAAAGCATAAGTATTCACACCTAAAAGGGGTTCATATAATAAAATTCTTAGTTTTGTGGCCTTATTTGCTCGAGTCCTTAAGTCCTTGGGGTGTTTTCTCACCTGGTGCCCTAAGACCGTTTGGTTTGAGAGTCATCGATTAAAGGCTCGTCACATGGGCAGATTAGAAAGCCTAATAGAACGAAGGAATGATACCACAAATATATATATATATATATATATATATATATATATATATATATATATATATATATATATATATATATATATAAGTCAAAATTTTCACGGTCACAAGGTGCATATGACTTAGGGTAAAGTAATAGACTAGATGAGAAGTACAATTTGACTCCTTACTTTGATTGATAACTAATTTTTGAATAGAGACTAAGTTTACGAATGAAAATTCAATTTTCTTATAACTTGTAGATTACTTAAATCTTACAATTATATTTCAAATATTTTTCTCTTTCAAAATACTTTTAAAAATTCTAACTCTTTATTTCTCTTTCTTTACGGATTTTGTGGGTATAATCCACTGAAACCCTCACGAGACAAAACTTGTCCTCTAGGGATAACCCTCAGTGCAATCGCGTGACCTGCGAAAGTGGTCTAATAATCTTTGGTTTAGTTTTGTTGCTTTGCTCGAGGACGAGCAAAAGATAGGTGTGGGGGTGTGATTGCACACATTTATTGCATTATTCTTTATTATATTTCACATTTATCATGTAATAAATCTGCTAAATTTCTTGTCTTAAATGTCTATTTTGCAGAAGATAATTATGGGAGAAAGAGGATAAAATCAAATAAATATCAGTTAAATTCAGATTTAACTAGATTTATTTGGTTAGAGGAGGATGATCCCAAATCCAGTTGGTTAAATTCAGTTTTTGGTGAATTAGGTGGTTAAAGCTAAAGATCAACCGAGGATAACGTCAAATACAGAGTCCAAATCCAAAGGGATAAATGGATGAGAGAAGATTAATGGATGAGATGAAGCAATTCAGACTCAGATTCTGGCTGGATACATTTTAGCATTTGAATCATAAATTTTGCTACCATAACTCAAATCCGATGATTCAAGATGATCGAGAAAGAGGACTTAAGGGGTTACAACTCTTTAGTTGATCATTATTTCTAATGCTATCATTTGATAAGTGATACTTAGCAATCAATATGCTACTATACTGCAGATCAGAACTGAATATCCACATCAAATCAAGTTTGGAGATGAGGAGAGTTCAGAAATTGCCAGCTTTACTTATCTTCATACTCCTCTACCCTCTGCATTTCTCCTATAAATAGCTGCACTCAAAGGCAAAAGGGGCAACCATGCAGAGATAGGATTTAGTCCAGTTTTTCATTCTTTATAGTGTAGGTTTTTGTTTTCTTTTATGTAATTTTAATTTCTTTGTAAGCTTAGGTTAGATTGAGATTCATGTAAGTAAGAGAGAGAGGCTTATGTTGAGAGTAACACCGATGTACCTCCTCCTTTCTTCCATCGTTTTTGCAAGCAATAAAAGGTAACTTTTTTTATATTCGTCTTTACTTTTGTTTCCTTCTTCTTCTTTCTACTTTTCCTCTTTTGGTTATGATGAGCATTCAAGTGAATCTAGTAGCATTAGTATAACAATATTTGTATGAGTGCCAACGATATTTCATGATGATGTTCTCCTCCTCAAGACTCCGTATCATTTCATTCTTGTTCGTCTTGATGATGTAATGCGAATGGGGACTGAGCTCGATCTTATGGCTTATGCATTGAACGCCTCCGAAGTAAGGTAGAACATGCAAGGGTTCCAGGTAAGTCATCAACTAAAGGAGGTAAGTATTTCTTTAATCTTTTCTTTCTTTTCTTTTATTTCTTTAGTTTAGATCACCAACACCAACAACACCCACTTCTTTTATCACTCCTTGTCCATTTCTTTGTACATATTCAATTCTGATTTCTCCATCTTCCCAATCTCTCACTTTCTGCCTAACTTCATTATAATTTATTTTTCTTTTTCTTTTTAAGAAACTAAAGAAGAACTTTAACCATTAATGGTAGTATAAAAGAGAACTTACTAAAAAACCTTCCATCGCTAGTCCCTCCTTATGGATCACGACCCGCATAGCCACTTGCTATTGCAGTAGTATTGAGCACCTTACACTTTCTATCTTAAAGTTCTGAAATTCGGTATTTTGTGTGCAGGTAAAACCTCAATCAGTTAGAGTATCTTTTTTCTGTAGTATCATTGAATTAAAGTTCTCTGTCTTCTGCAGGTAGAAAATTTCACCGTTAGCTTGTCTACACACTGTTTCTAATAATAATTGTAATCGAGTGATTGAATAATTAAAAAATAGATAGACTTTCATTTAGGCATTCGTCTAATTTTGTTTAAATCTTCAGTTGTTGTTGAAGAGTGCTGAAAACAAGATACGTTCGCATTGCATCTAGATTAGGAAGTACTTTTGGTTGATATACAATTGCTCTGAGTGAATTTTTATCTATTTATTTGTACACGTGCACCTAAAATGACTTAAGGGCAAAACCCATAAGCAAGATAAGGTAGGGAAAGTCATTACCTTTCTTGGCCCACAAACCACCTCCGTTGCACTCACAACCTAATCCTAATCTAAAATTTGAATAGACATTAGCCCTAGGACAACTCAGTCTCACTAGAAGATTGACCTAAGAAGAAAGTTGCTAGAATTTAATTCTTGCCAAATTGGTAATAAAGGTAGGGGATTGAGAGGCGAAACCTCAAAGGTTGGTGGTTGGATTAATTAGGCCCGTCGCTCTAGTGCGGATACCTCCCACCAATCTTTTGACCTACCTGCCTGATTAACTCATGGTTAGATTACTGCGATATATCTCCAGCGAATAATCTACAGTTAGGAGTCGTTTATGTCTAAGTCTATCTTAGAATAGGCTTGATTGATTTTGTTTCTTTTTGATTGACTGGGTGATCTTGTTTTTGTCAGCTTGGTCAAGAGACCCAGCTACATCTAGGCTAATTAGAAACAATTCACCACCCAAACCCGATCCACACATGACATATCCAACATCCCTGCAGGATAAGTTCTATTCTATGAGGCCATCTCTTTCATCTTACATTCAGCTTCTCGAAGCCGATAGAAACAACTTTGAGCTTAAGTAACAGTTTATTAACACTCTCCCAAAATATCATAGTCTAGAGTCCAAAGATGCATAATTTTTCATAAGAGAATTTGAAAAGGTGTGTCTCATGATGGGATACCATAGTTAGGATGATTTTGTTAGGTTACATTTTGTCCCTTTCGTCCTCAAGACCTAGCAAAAAGTGGCTATACAGTTCAGCGGCTAATTCAATTACACCATGTAATAATTTCGTCAAGGCCTTCCTGAAGAAATTCTACCCTATCCATAAAATCGCTCTCATTTGAAAAAACATAATACAGTTTAAGTAAGTAACAACCAAACCGTTTTGAAAATACTTTGAACGTTTTAAAGATCTCCTTGCCCAATGCCCCCATCACAGCTTAGAGAAATGGCGGTTATGCCAAATTCTCTAATGGTTCAGATTATCAAAATAAGACTCTCTTAGAAACCATGTGTCAAGAGGGATTCTTGAAAAAGGATGAACATGAAGGTTTAGATTATCAAAATAAGACTTTCTTAGACATTAGCCTTAGAAATATATGAAGATTTAGCGGAGATGACCATCCAATAGGAACCAACTCCCGATAAATCTAAGAATAGTAACCCATCTCTTCAAAAAGAGGTCTCCATTCTATAGTGACATTCATAGCGGCGGAGGCTAAACTTGCTAGCGTTATGCGAAGACTAGAAGCTTTAGAAACTAAGGAGCCAGTTTTGGTGAACTAAGTCAGCCCAACACAATCCCCATCTGCGGACTGCACTTACTGTCAAGTTATGAATCATGTGTTCAAAGTGTGTCCTGTTTTTCTTTCTCATCAAATGTTGCCCGAACATATGAGTGCAGCCTTCGTAAGGTCCAACAACAATCTATATTCGCAAACGTACAATCTCGATTGGAGAAATCACTCAAATTTCTGATGAGGCCAAAACACCAATGATCAACCTAGGCCTAACTTCTCCAATAATTTCCAATCATCTCATTATCAATAAAATTTTCCTAACCAAGTTCCATCACCTTCTTTTCAAAATCCACAAATGGATACAAGAATCTCTAATTTGTAGATAAGGATGGATACTTTCTTTAAGACCCAAGAAACACTTACTCAAGCTATAACTGGGATAGAGATTCAATTAAGTCAGCAAGCTAATCCAATTAGTGAAAAACCCAAGGGACTCTGCCTAGTCAACCATTGTCAAATCCTAGAAACTCTAGGTAGGCAAATGAGGCTCAAAATCCAAATCAATGAAATTAATTCATACATTATGGTCGGGAAAACAAGTTGATAACCAAGTATCAACGCCATCGAGCCCAACACAAGCATCCACTTCTTCTAGTTCCACTCCACCCAACTCTTAAAAAAAAGATAAGTCAGCCGAGCAGATGCATAAGCCTATAGCCCTATTTTTGAATAGGCTTAAAAATAACAATAATGCACACATGGAGAAAATACTTGAGATGTTCAATCAAGTAAAATTAATGTACCCTTCTTGATGTAATACAATAAGTTCCTAAAGGACATGTGCAATAAGAATAGAAAGACTAATGTGCTAAAGAAAGTTTTTCTAGCCACTAATATTAGTGAGCTATTGTCTAATCAGATCCCTGTCAAGTATAAGGATCCTGATTGTCCTACCATTTCTTGCACAATATGTCAAGCTGAAATTAGTCGAGTACTTCTGATTTGGGAGAAAGTATCAATTTGCTCTCTTTCTCAGTATACTAATAACTTGGGTTAGGCAAACTTAGCCCTACTCAAGTTACGATCTAGTTAGCTGACCTGTCAGTTAAAATTTCAAAGGGAAAAGTAATCGATGTCCTTATCCGGGTTGAAAAATTCATCTACTCAGTAGATTTCATTATTCTTGAGACCCAATCAGTGTCTAATCTTAGGTCTCAAACTCTCATCATCCTAGGGCGTCCATTTCTCGCGATTTTCAATGCAATCATAAATTGTAGAAATGGATCCAAGAGATTGACTTTTGGAGACATGACTAAAGAAGTTATTGTTTCAACCTAGGAAAACAACTCTGTGATATGGACGATCAACCTTTTGAAGTAAATCTCATTGATAACTTGACAAGTGAGCATAGTGAGGAGATAAAACTAGAAGTCGAGTTGAAATCCATGGATTTTAGCCTTGATGAGATTGTCAGCTCTACAATTAAGTGGGCATCGAGCCCAAGTTCATTAAATTCGGAGCCAATAAGCTTGACTCCTCCGTCTCTTGAATCATCTCCTTTCTTAGAACTGAAAGCCTTACTCAAACATCTCAAGTATGCCTATCTAAGTGAACAAGAGACTCTACTAGTTATCATTGCATCCCATCTGATTGACGGACCAGAAGAGAAACTTATGATAGTACTGAGGAAACATAAAGAAGCTATTGGTTGGATGATAACCGACATAAAGGGATTGAGTTCAGCTATAGTTCAGCACCGCATCCATCTAAATACAGAGGCAAAATTAAAGAGGAACCCGCAACGTAGCTTAAACTCTATTATGCAAGAGGCCGTTCGAGCTGAAATAGTGAAACTTTTAGATAATGAGATAATTTATGCTATTTCTGATAGCCAATGGGTCAGCACAATCCACGTGGTCTCTAAGAAATTCAGCTTTACCATGGTAGAAAATGAAAACTAAGAGTTAGTTCAAACACGACTCCCTATAAAGGTCGGGTTTGAATTGACTATCGAAAGTCAAATACTGCCACTCGCAAAGACCATTTTTCTCCTCCATTTATCGATCAATGACTAGCTGGCCACGAGTATTACTATTTCTTGCATAGTTATTAGGGGTACAGTCAAATCCCTATAACTCTGGAGGACCAAAAGAAGATAATGTTTACTTGCCCATTTGTGACTTTCGCTTATCGCCGAATGCCTTTCGGTTTATGCAATGCCCCCATGACATTTTAACGTTGCATGTTAAGCTTATTCTCCAACAAAGTCGAATAACTCTTAGAGATTTTTATGAATGATTTCTCCATCTATGGAGACTCATTCGATCAATGTCTTCACCATCTTGAACTTGTCCTCAAACGATGTGCCGAAAAGAATTTGAACCTAAATCAGAAAAAATGCCACTTTATGGTACAACATGAAATTGTCCTAAATTACGAAATTTCTAGAAAAGGAATTGAAATAGACAAAGCGAAGATAGATGTCATACCCAAGCTTTCCATACCCAAATATGTGAAAATATCCGATTTTTTTAAGCAGACACTGGATTCTATCAAAGTTCATTAAGGATTTTAGTAAGATTGGTAGACCCTTAACTAACTTTTTAGTTAAGGATGTGACCTTCATCTTTGATGATGGATGTCTTATCACGTGGGAGAAGTTTAAAATAGAACTTATTTCTGCACCAATAATTTCTGCCCCAGATTAGTCCAAACCATTTGAGATCATGTGCGATACTTCTGATTTTATCATAGACGCTATCTTAGGACAGCGCAGCGATAATAAACAGTATGTGATCTACTATTCAAGTAGGACTCTTAATGATGCTCAATTAAACTATATTAACCAAGAAAGAATTTTTGGTTGTAGTGTTTGCACTTAAAAAATTTCGTCCATACCTACTTGGACCAAAACCACCATATTTATTGACCATTCTGTGCTTTGATACCTAATACTTAATAAGGATGCGAAGGTCGTTGGATCCTCCTTCTTCAAGAGCTTGATCTCGAAATTCGAGATAAAAAGGGTGTTGAAAATGTTATCGTGGTCACCTCTCGCGTGTCCCTAATGCTCCTCTCAACGAGTTGCCAATTAATGATGACTCTCTGATGAACAACTCTTAACCACCTTTAGGGAACCATGGTTTGCCGACATAGTCAATTACTTCTTCACAACCAAACTTTATCTTACTGGTCAAAACAAGATGTATACTGATTCTTGTTTTAATTTCGATATTTCTTTTGGGAGGAATCGTATCTCTTCAAATATTATTTCGATCAAATCATTAGGAGATGTATCCTCGATAAGAAAATTATGAGTATTCTATCCTTTTGTCACGAGCTTGCATGAGGTGGACACTTTGGTCCCCGTAAAACTATTGAAAAAGTCTTATAGAGTGGGTTTTATTGGTCCACTTTGTTTAAAGATGTCTTTGACTTTTGCAAGACATGCCCAAGATATCAAATGATAGGTAGGATTTTGAAATGTAATATGATGCCCCTCAACTCAATTCTAAAGTAGAATTATTTGATGTTTGGGGCATCTACTTTATAGGTCCTTTTCCTAGTTCATTTAGACACCAATACATCTTGGTGGTTGTGGACTATGTGTTTAAGTGGGTAGAGGCCATTTCTTGCAAAACAAATGATAACAAAATTTTTGTCAAGTTCTTGAAAGAGAACATTTTCTCTCGGTTCGAAACCCCTCTAGTCATAATCAGCGATAATGATACTTATTTCTGCAATAGAGCTTTTGAAGCTCTTATGCGAAAATATGCCATCACACACAAGTTGTCCACACCCTACCATCCTCAAACAAGTTAGCAGGTAGAGGTCTCTAATCGATAAATAAAACTTATTTTAGAGACAACTATGAGTCAGAACAGGAAAGACTGGTCAACCAAGCTCGTAGATGCGTTATGGGCCTACTGGACTACTTTCAAAATGATTTTAGGTATGTCTTCTTATAAGTTAGTTTTTCGTAAGGCCTGCCATCTATCACGTGAGCTTGAACACTGGGCCTTATGGGCCATCAAGCAATTGAATTTCGATCTAGACAAGGTCGATGCGCTTCGAAAATTGTAAATTTCTGAACTTGAGGAGTTAAGAAACGAGGCTTATGAAAATGTGAAGATTTTGAAGAATGGGGTTAAGGTTTTTCATGATAAATTTATCATGAGAAAAACTTTTGTCCCCGGACAAAAAGTTTTACTCTATAATTCTATGTTTCATCTTTTTCTAGGAAAGTTGAAATCACGATGGATATAGCCATTAGTTTTTAGGACTGTCTTTTCACATGGAGCAGTAGAGATATGCGACACTAAGAATGATAATGGTCAACGTTTAAAATCGTTCTTGGAATCAGTGCCGGAAGTAAAAACAACCATGGGTCTCTTTTACCCAATGTATCAATAACACTACCCCTTTTGCATTTCATTTCATGCATATACATACATTCATACATGGGGACATAATTTTTTTTACTAATATTTAACATTAAAAAAATCTTTTAACATAAAAAAAATATTTTGCAAAAAGTATAACTAGTTTTTAAAGAATTAAGTATAACTAGTTTTTAAAGAATTAAGGATTCAACAAAGTTTGAAACTTTGATGGTAAGATCAATTTGAAAGAATCTATAATTGTTGACTTAGAGATAAATAAATTGAAAAATAAACACCATCTAGAATTTGTTGACATAATTATGTATCTTATATACACATACACATAAGTTTTATGCTTAGGATAATAATGCTAGCTTAGCCTATTTTGAATATATAATATATAAAAAAAAGAATATATATATATATATATATATTATATATATATATGAAAAATAAACAAATCTAATTATTGATTAGCTAGGTACTTTGACCTAAGAAAGCCTTGGTATTTACGCCAAAGGTAATTAGGTAAGTTTGAAAAAATATATAAATATAATATATGTATTAGCATATTTAATAATAAATTAGTTAGGTATTAGGGCCTCAAGAAGTCTTGATATTTATACAAAAGAAAATATGATTTATTATTCATATTAAAAAAAAGAAGTTCTTAAAAGGCAACGAATTAGCAATATTTCGAACTTCTAAATTATTTTTGGTATATATATTTAAAAAAGGTGAAGTTTGAATCAAATATCCCCAAGCTAAGACTATTTTCACTTACATAGAGATGCATAAAGTTAAAAAACTTAGAAAGTGTTAAAATATTGAATTTAAATCTCTAAGGAAAGATGATTAAATTTTTTGATTTTATGATTGAACTTAATTATGCTTAAACTTGTTGGAGACTTATGAATTTAATTGTTAATGATTACTTGTTGTGAAATAGAAAAAAATCTCTTTTCTTTTCTTCTTTATTGTTTCACTTATCCTTATTTTTAATTATCTTTTTTACCTTAGTCTTTTCTTATCTATTATTTCTTTCTTTTATGGATTATGTGGATGTAATTCACTGAAAATTCTCATGAGATAAAACTCATCCTCTAGGGATAATCTAAAAGTTTGACGGTTTGTTGCACGTGCTAAGTGCAGTAGTAATTCCTCTGAAAGTGAGAATAGATTAGGTTAGTTTAGTTTTCATTTGTTTTATTCGAGGACGAGCAAAAAGATAGGAGTGGGGATATGATTGTTCATCAAATGTGCATATTTTTAGTCATATTTTCACATTTATTTTTATAAAACATTACTATATAATTGTATGTTTGATTAGTAATGTGCAGGCCTCCATGATTAAAACAAGAAAAGAAAAGAAGCCCAAAAGCCTAACTAGCCCAAAAAATTTAGAGATAATCCCAATTCTAATTGGAGATAAAGGAGAAAATCAACTTAAATTCAGATTGCTTAAGCTTTAAGTCAAAGATAAAGGGGGAGAATTCAAATTTAAACTCAGATTTGGAGATGACTTGCTTCTCAAGTTATCTAGAAAAGATATTCTTTTAAAATTCAGAATTCAAATACAAGTTCTGAGGATATAACTCCTGATAGATGGATGAGATAAAGTCAGAGCCCAAAACACAGTCTCATCCACCATAGGATTGTGACAATTTCTCCTGAAAAGCCGCGAAAACACGACATTTTAGAGTCCTCTCGTTTGGCGTTTCGGTGTATGAGTTCTACTAGGAGATTACTTATTTCTCCTATAAACAGAGAGGTAAAGCCAAAGGAGAGAGCATCTCAAAACTTAAGATTTTTTTAGTAATCTTTTTCGTCTAAATTTTCATAATTTCTTGGGTTTTAGTTTGAGTGATTGGTAAAGAGACGAAGAAGCGATTGTAATTTGATGGTGACAGCTTCAATAAACAAGGTTCTTTTATTCTTCTTTCAATTTCTCTTGTCTTCTTTATTCGCTTTAGTTTTTAATTATGTAATCTTCTTCTTTATACACCATGCTTAGTTTAATATCGATCATGCTTAACTAATCTACTTCATGGTTTGCTAATCTCTCTAGCACTACTTCTAATTCTATGTTGGATGAACTGATTGAATTCATGGATGCTTAAAACCCTAGAACTAGGTAATGTTCTTGAAGAATTATGATGATAAAAAGTTAAACTGATTACTGTTAATACTAGTTAATAGTTTTTCTTATTTTATACTTGGATGGCTTTGATAACTTAATGTTGAATCTAAATAATTTTTTTTTGTAATATTTGGAAAGTTTTGATAATGTAATGTTGAACTTTAGCTAGTGTGCTTCAATTAGGGATAACTTTCATCTTATATATCTTACTTGAAGTAAATTTTAAAAATGACTTTTATGATTCAATACGAAGTTTAATCTTCATTGACTAGTAAGTTAGTGGTGGTAGATGATTAGTGAACTATGAGCTTTTCCCTTATTAAAAGAAAAATATCCAAACAACATACACTTTTCTTGTCTTCTTTCTTCAAAAGGAGATTGCTTTTAGAACTTCACCAAAATGCTTGCATCGCATCTTTCCCTATGGATTCGACCCACTTAGCCACTAGCTATTGTGGTTAAATTTCAAAAACAAGAGACACACTCTCGAACATCAGATAACACTTTCCTAAACTCTCTCTTGTGTTTGATAATCAGTTTACATCAAGTGTTACTCTCAATATAACTCTCTCTTTTCTCATAAATCTCTCTCTACTCTTAGCTATGTCTCACGCAGAAAATTACATTAAAAGAAAAAGAAAAAAGAAAATCAGAACTAAACTAAAAGTAAAAGCCTAGCATAAGCTCTCTGTCTGCTTTCTGTCTTTGGTGAGGTATTTATAGGAGAAACCCAGCTCCCCAAACGAGTCTTAGCCACAGATCAAAATGCTGATCCATGACTCTCATTATTGCCGCGAAAACGCGGCGATCCGCGGTAATCCTGACACTGCGGATCACGCGCTTTCTGCTTCGGGCTCCCATCTTTTTGTTATCTCACTATATACTTATCTCTGGATCTTTGGATTTAGGATTATCTTTGTTGATTTTTTGAGCTAGGAAATAAATCCTTAAAAATCTAAATTAATTGGGATATTTTTCGTCTTTTCTTTTCCTTCTCCATTAACTACACATGTACACCATTAGACAATAAAGAGGTTAAATAGCAGAATTTTATTACCTTTTGTAACACCCTGTCCCAAGAATACATACCAGATGCATATCCCGATTTTTCGATCATATTTTCCTATTTTCTCCTATATTTAATTTTATTTTTTGATTATATATATTACTATTTTGTAGCAGACTCAGATTTTTGTACTCAGAATCAGTTCGAGTCCGAACCCGGGACTCGATCCCACAGTATTGCTTGATTTGACCTTTCTAGTAGTCAGACTAGACCGGTATTAGTTTCAAATATTGATTTTCAATATTTTAATTTTTCATTCTTTTCTGAAATTTTTAAATTATTTTATAAAATCTTCAATTTTCGGTGTTGGCCAGTATCATCGATCGATTTAAGAATTTTTAATTTATAAATGAAATTGAATTTCTTTAATCTGATTTCTTCATGTTTCTCAGTATAATATTTCTATTTAGAAATTTTTTGGAGATTTTTCTTAAGTAGTCAAAGTAAAATAATATTTGTGTTTTCCCAAATCCAGAGTTTGGCCCGGGTATTTTTCCTTCTTCTTTTCTCTTTTCTTTTCTTTTTTCTTTCAACTTCTTCCACCATCTTCTACTGTCTTCTAATAAAAAAATATCTCCCTCCACTAACTCTCTCTCCATCTTTCCCATCACCCATTAACTCTCTCTCCTCCTCTCTAAAATATCTCCCACTCCACTCATTCTTGTTGGTCCAGAGGCCCTTGATCTTAGTTCTGATGATGACTAACTTATGAAGGTTAGTTTACTAATGATATTGTGTTTAATAAATTTCAGATATTAATCAAGATCTTAGTAGGTGATTAGTTTCAACAAAGAATTCAAAGTCAAGTTTTGGAGCCAACACAGTGTTGATTCATGAGCTCTCATCATAACGATGACATCTAGCACTTGGTTGGAGTCAAGCTCTTTGGATCGTGTTTGGATCGAGTCGGCTTGGAGAAGGAGTTCTACAAGAAGACGTCATTTTGTTAGTTTAGTTTTGTTTTAGATCTTGTGTAAGGATATCTTAGTCTTGATATGCTCAAGTTCACACACACACACACACAAGTTGAAATAGTTTTTGGTTTCGCAAAAAACATGTCCTTAGTTTTCATTAATAGATTTCATCTAAAGTAGTTTACATGGTTTATATATATATAGTGGATTAATCCATATACATTGCTTGGTTTATAATATTTAGAAACTTTCTTTGATGTATATCTAGTTCATGATTTCAAGTTTTGTCTTTTAACAAAAGTTAGTTTTGGCTTTATTATCAAAAACATGGATATATCATTTTCCATGTGAATTGGACTATATCCATACACATTATGCTTCAAAAGTATTTAAATATCTTATTTTTAGATCTATACAAGTTTTGGAGAAAATGGATTTTCATTTCAAAATTTAAGTTTTGGAAAATACTATTTTTGGTTTAAAACTTAATTTCTATATCACAAAAATAGTTCAAATTGTTTGTAATATGAGTTGATTTTTGATCAGATATATTTGTATTTCAAGTGCTTACATGAACTTATTTTTGTGGACTTTATGTGATTTTATGATATTTTATGAGTATTTACAGGACCAAGTTTTCAAACCCTAAAACCCTAACCTGAGCCCATTGGCAGTCGACCGACCGATCGATCGGATCAGAGCTTGGTCAACTGGGCGGTCGACGGATGTGCACAGACGCGCACAACCTTCCTTGGCCTAGGGCCGATCGACTGGCTGGTCGAACGATCCAGAGAGTTTGCTCTCTGGATATGGCCCCGGTTGACCGTGCGTCGACTGACCAGAGAGTTCACTCTCTGGTTCTGGCCTCGATCGACCGATAGGCAAATTGTCTTGGGGCGGTCGACCGATAGGTCGATCGATAGTCCCGACAGTCAAAAATCTGACCGTTGCCAGTTGACCAGGCGGTCAACCAACATGTCAGTTTTGACCTGACTAGGAGCCCAATGGCTATATTTCGGATCCCTTATAAATATGAATTCCTATGGCCAGTTTTAACTAAGATTGTTGAGAGCAATTTTTTCCATCTTCTTATGGATTTTCAGCAAGTCTTCAAAACATGTTTTTGTGTCAAAAATTCTCTTATCTTTATTTGTTTCAAAGTTTTTGGAAAATCAAACAAAATCAATATTTGGGAATTCTAGTTTTGTTCTTATTTCTTTATCTATCAAGAAGTTTTTTCCAAGAGTTTTTCTTTGTATTTTCTTTTCCAAAACACTTTATTTTTCTTACACTTGAGCTATCAATTCAATACCTATCAATAGAATCTTGTTTTTGTGAGAAAAATTGTTTGTGATCTGTTAAGATCACCAAGAGAGAGTTTGTGATCATTGGATCACCAAGTTGTAAACTTTTTCTTTGCTTTGGCTTTGTGCCTTGCCTCTTGTGTAGAGGTGTTTGTATTGAGAGAGGAGTTGTGTACTCTCAGTGTAGCGTTGTAATTCCTCAGTGGAGATCCCTTTGTGGAAAAACCTGTGTGGACTCAGTGGAATTTCTTCTGCGTAAAGGCGGGGACGTAGAGCAGTGGCTCGAACCTCGAAACATATCTTGGTGTTTGCGTTTGACCCACTATATTTCAACTCTATCTCTCTTATATCTTGTATTGTTTTACATTATTTATATTCATATGCCAGATATTATTTGTGTGTGCCCACACTTGTGTTCAACCAAAAGAGCTTATTAAAGCACCTCAACTCTTAATCTAGAGGAATCTAGAGGAGTAGCTCCAGGCCCTTCATGGAACATTCGGGCTCACTCTTGGTTACACATAGTGTGTTTGCAATAAAGTTTTTAATTTCGCATCATTTGTCTTAGATCAGCAAGTACACCTATTCACCCCTCTAGGTGTATTTCAATTGGTATCAGAGCTTACGCTCTTGATATTCGATTTAACCACCTAGGAGTAAGATCCTTAGATAGCTAATCTAGATTTGCATTTGTACACATATTATTTATACACTCATGGATTTCTTGCCCCTCTCATGTATGATGTTTTCAACATCGATATGTGAAAGTTTAAGATGAGTGCATATCTTAAAGCTCTAAGATTACATGTTTATCTTGCCACTGCTAAGAAATCCTATCTTGAAAATGACAAGTACATTGAGGCTAATACACAAGCCTTAGAGGTACTTAGGCGCACACTAAGTAAAGATGATCTTTCTATTATTTCTCATTGTGATTCCGCTTTTTTAGTGTGGAACACATTGACTTCTTTCAAGGTAAAAATAATACATATTTTGGATAAAGAATCTAGTGGAGATGAGTCCGACCAAACTTGCTTCATAGTCCAAGGGATTGAATCCTTTGAGGTAAAATCGGACACTCAACTAGATGATAGTGCTAGTTCTTCATGTGATGATAATACTATGGATGCCCATGCTTTAAATGAAGAGCTTTACCTATTTTGTGAAACCTTATTAAATAAATATAAACTTTTGAAAAATAAAAATTTTGAATTAAAAAGAAGAAAATAAAAATTTGTTTTCTAAATTTGATATGATTTTGCAAAAGAAGATTGAGGTTTCAAATGAAAGGGACTCATTGCAATCCTAACTTGACTTTGCCTTGAAAGAAAATGAACTTTTGAAAAATAAAAATGATTTTGATGTTGTTTTAAAGAAAAATGAGATTTTGTCTTCAAAACTTAAATTTGTTTTAATAGAAAATGACTCTTTGAAAAACAAAATTGCTTTGGTTTTCAAAGAATTAGAGTTGTTTTCAAAATCAAAAGTTCTTTGAAAAATCTTTTGATTCTCATATTTGTCAAACACCCATTGCTTAATCTTTTAGTGATAAATATGTTGCATGCTCCACTTTTTCTTCAATCATTGAAAATGATATTTATATTTTGAAGAAGAGTATAGATTGTTTGAGCTCCACTTTGAGCCATTATATAATGAACCACATGTAGTTGGAAACCATATTTCGCAAGAAACATGCATCACATATCCACACCCTTCACGGCATGCACATGTTTATCATGCTCACACACATGATTCTATGTATGCTCATGTGTACACTTGTACACATTGTGGACGTACGGGCCACCTTGTAAAATTTTTTTAAGATAGAATAAATATTTTAAATTTTGCAAATAAGTTTGGTTGGGTTAGGAAAGGTGTTAACCCCCTTGGACCCAAAAAGATATGGGTACCAAAAGTCACTCTTACTTTATTTAATGCGGGTGTATGCGCTCACTTGATGTGAGGGTATTGATACTTTGATGGTAGATGCGATCCGAGCCTAAAGATTATATTTATGGATGCATCACTTTCAAGGGATGCCTGGTGGAAGGACCACCATGCCATTGGAGATATAGAGATTAGTTCATTCAGTTTGGTAACTATCTCTAACTCCTTATTTTATTTATGCATTAATGTTGATATTTTAGCATTATTGGTTTTCATGCTCATTATGTTTAAATGCAATGCCTATCAAACTTGTAATATACATAGATAGTTTTTGAGATACACCCATATTCATATGGATTCACATCTTTTGTATTCTCACTATAATTTAGCTATTGTGTATATCCCCTATTTCTAAAACACGTGCATTTAGCCTAATGATCATATTTGTTTATATCTTTGCACTTCATGTTTTGATTACATGTTTAGATGGAACTTTTGTTAAAACTTGTGTTTATACTTGTACAACTAATGAACCACATTTGTTTATCATGTGTTTGTGTTTTATTGCTCAATTGTACCCATTGGATGTACTTGTATAACGTTGTTTTGATGACTCTTGCATATTTACTTGTTTCCCTATTTTTGTATATGTTTTCATAAAAATATATTTAGCTTCATGTATATATAAATTTTATCTTAAACTAATAGATATACATGTTTATCTTAGGGTCACTTGCTTTACATGCAATATTCTGTTATGGACTCATTTATGTTTGGGATATGTATGTATAATTTTAGTTTCGATAAAACATACATATACCTTGAAGCTTGTTTTGTTTTTTGATAAAAAAATTGAATTTCTTGAGTTTTGATGATATTTTTTAATTTCAATTGAGCTTCAATACCTTATTTCCATGATTTTATTAGTTACATGATTTTTGTTTACTCTATATATCTTTTGTTTACTCATAATTTTTGTTTCATGAATCTATATATATGCTTTATTGCTTTTGAGTGTCGATTCTCGTGTACACATATTTCATGGATACATTTATACTTTATTCCTTACTTAAAAGATATCGTACTAGTTTTCAAAATTATCATAAAACTAGTTTCATTATTCTTCAGTTTGGTAGTGATTTTCAAATATGTCAATATTTTCAAATCTTATTTTTTGAAAACCCCTACCATCAAATGGCGGATGGTTGGGCGACCATGCCTTGAGTACCTTAATGACTATCTTTTATTATGTGCATGAATACGGTGGTAGATATGAGATATACATTATTTTAATGAAAATTCCTTCTGTATACTCATATTTTGTATTCCTATATATGAGTGCACCAAATTTCAAGTGATATTTTCATACATACATATATATGATTTTTCTTGTGTTTGCTTTACAATGTCTTTATACATTTTTAAAACACAAAATGTTTATGCTAAGCTTGATTTAATTCTAAATGTTTATTGGTATATCTACAAGCTTATGCATTAATTTCAATTGGTATTTTTGATATCAAAATGCTCTTCATGTTTCACTTACAATTAGTATTAAAATGTACTTTAGTTATGAGATATACATAATTTTTTAATGAAAATTTATTTTTTATACTCATATTATTTTTGTATGGATCATATCTAAATTGTTTTGCTCTGATACATGCATATAAATATTTTTCTTGTGCTTTAGACATACATACCCATATATTGTTAAGCATAAATTATTTCTTGCTGAGCTTGATTTAGTTTTTAATATCAATTATTTTTCAATTGGTATCATATACAAGCTTATCATTATTTTTATTAGTATTTCATAAAGGGGGAGAAAAATTCTTGTTTTATCTTTCAATCGATTTTATTTTCAGTTGGTATCGTACTCCCACTTTTATGATGAAAAATATTTTATTTTAGTATATGCTAACATTTTCAATATTGGTATTAATAATCTTAATTGTTATTATTCACAATTAGGTATCTTTATTGTAAAATGGTTCTACTGTTTACCTAAAAATTTAGTTTTTACTTTCAATTGGTATCATATCTTTCTATTGGTATCGATTGGTAAAAAAGTTGTTTCACTTTCAATTGATTTTCTTCAATTGATTGTTTTTATTGACATCAAAATTTTATTTTAAAATATGTTCTATTGGTATTGTTTATTTGTTTTCACCCTTTACTGATGAGTGACAAAAAGGGGGAGAAAAATTTAGGTTTATATATGCATGTTTCATTCAGTGTTTATGCATATATATATATATATATATATATATATATATATATATATATATATAATATATATATATATATATATATATATATATATTAAGTGTTTATGCATATATATATATCTCTTTTTTATTTGATATCTTAAGCTACATTGCATATCTTTATATGTTTATTGATTATGCATAAGTTAAGGAAGAGCTTTTATGAAGCTTAATCTTAATCTATACATATATAATCTTATAAGTTTTATCATCATCAAAAGGGGGGGAGATTGTTGGCCTAGAGGCTCTTGACCTTAGTTCTGATGATGACTAACTTATGAATGTTAGTTTACTAATGATCGTGTGTTTAATAAGTTTCAACTATTGATCAAGATCTTAGTAGGTGATTAGCTTTAACAAAAGATTCAAAGTTAAGTTTTTGAGCTAACACAGTGTTGATTTAAGAGCTCTCATCATAACGATCGCATCCAGCACTGGTTGGAGTCAAGCTCTTTGGATCGTGTTTGGATCGAGTCGAGTTGGAGAAGGAGTTCTACAAGAAGACGTCAGTTTGTTTAGTTTAGTTTTGTTTTAGATCTTGTGTAAGGATAGCTTAGTCTTGATATGCTCAAGTTCACACACACACAAGTTAAAATAGTTTTTGGTTTCAATTTAACCGATTTTAGATTTTCAAAGAACATATCTTTAGTTTTCATGAATAAATTTCATCTAAACTAGTTTACATAGTTTATATGTATAGTGGACTCATCCATATACATTGCTTGGTTCATAATGTTTAGAAACTCACTTTGATGTATATCAAGTTCATTGTTTCAAGTTTTATCTTTTAACAAAACTTAGTTTTAGATTTATTGTCAAAAGCGTAAATATATGATTTACTATGTGTATTGGACTATATCCATACACACTATACTTCAAAAGTATTTAAATATCTTATTTTTATATCTATACAAGTTTTGAAGAAAACGGATTTTCATTTCAAAATCTAAGTTTGGAGAATACTATTTTTTGTTTAAAGTTTAATTTTTATATCACAAAAATAGGTTAAATTGTTTGTAATATAGGTTGATCTTTGATCAGACATATTTGTATTTCAAGTTCTTACATGAAGTTATTTTTATGGATTTTATGAGATTTTATGGGTATTTAAAAGACCAAGTTTTAAACCCTAAAACCCTAACCTGAGCCTACTGGTGGTCGACCGGACCAGAGCTCGGTCGATCGGGCGATCGACCAATGTAAACTGACGTGCACGGCCTGCCTTGGCCTAGGGCCGGTCGACCGGACGGTCGACCAATCCAGAGAGCTTGCTCTCTGGGTCTGGCCCCGGTCGACCGTGCGGTCGACCGACTAGAGAGTCACTCTCTGGTTCTGGCCTCGGTCGACCAACAGGTTGACCGACAGCCCCAATGGTCAGAAATTTGATTGTTGGCCGGTCGACCGGGCGGTCGACCGACAACTCAATTTTGACCTGACCTGGACCACAACGGCTATATTTTGGATCTCCTATAAAAATGGGTTCCTTTGGCCAATTTTAACTAAGATTTTTGAGAGCAATTTTTCTTATCTTCTTAAGGGTTTTCAGAAAGTTTTCAAAACAAGGTTTTCTGCCAAAAATTCTCTTATCTTTATTTGTTTTAAAGTTTTTGAAAAATCAAAGAAAATCAATATTTAGGAATTTTAGTTTTGTTGTTCATTTTTTTATCTATCAAGAAGTTTTTCTCAAGAGTTTTCTTGTGTTTTCTTTTCAAAAACATTTTTTCTTCTCACACTTGAGCTATTAATTCAATACCTTTCTATAGGATCTTGTTTTTCTGAGAAAAATTGTTTGTGATCTTTCAAGATAACCAAGAGAGAGTTTGTGATCATTCGATCATCAAGTTGTAAACTTTTTCTTTGCTTTGGATTTGTGCCTTGTCTCTTGTGTAGAGGTGTTTATATTGAGAGAGGAGTTGTGTACTCCCGGTATAGAATTGTAGTTCCTCAGTGGAGCTCCCTTTGTGGAAGGTCATGTGTGGACATAGTGAAAATCCTTCTATGTGAAGGTGGGGACGTAGAGCAGTGGCTTGAACCTCAAAATATATCTTGATGTTTGTATTTGATCCACTATCTCTCAACTTTATCTCTCTTATATCTTGCATTACTTTACATTGCTCATATTCATATGCTAGATATTATTTGTGTGTGCTCACACTTCTTATTAAAGCACCTCAACTCTTAATCTAGAGGAATCTAGAGGAGTAGTTTCAGAGCCCTTCATGGGAAATTTGGGCTCACTCTTGGTTATACATAGTATGTTTGCAATTAAGTTTTTAATTTCACATCATTTGTCCTAGATTTGCAAGTACATCTATTCACCATCTCTAGGTGTATTTCAATTCTCTCTCTCCCCCTTCTTCACTCATTCTCTCTCTTCCTTCTCCCCCTAAAATCGGCCTCACCCCCTTTCTCCTTTTATTCTCTCTTTCACACTCCCATCCCCTCTCACTTTATCTGCACCATCTCCTTCTTCAACCTCCAACAACCACCATATCACTTCCATTTCCAACACTTCCTCTATCTCCAACTACCAAACACCACACCTCCTCCATCCTCCCTTCCTCCCCATAAAAAATCACCATCTCCTTCACCATCTCCACCGTCAATCACCATTGTTTCTCCTCCTCTACAATGATCACCACCAAAATCACCACCACTTTTATCACTACCACTAAAAACCACCACAACATCACCTCAAATTAAATCACTTCTACCATCAATCCATCCAAAACCTCCATCCAAAACCGTCACCACCATTTCCTTCACCTACAATCCCTATAAAATCCATCTCCACCACCAAACTTCACCTACACCACCACCTTCTCCAAACTCCAACTCCTGCACCTCCCTCACCATTACAACCGCCAACATCTCCACCTCCTTCCACCACTCCACCATTTCTGCCTCTAAACAACCACCAACACCATCTCCACCTCCATCTCCTTCATTAACTATCACCTCCACCATCATCTTCACCACCACTAACAACACCACCTCCTTCATCTACCATCTCCACCAAAACTCCAACACCACCACCACCTTCTCTCCCCTCTCCTCCTCCCTAGGGCTGCCCACCCTCCGACCACCCTAAGCTACGCGTGTCACCACAGGCCGGCCGTCACCTAGGGGCCGAGCCCCCATCTCCTCTCCTTATTTCTCTCTCCTCTCTCTCCTTTCCATTCTCTCTCAATGTACATGTGCTCGTATGTTATATTTCAGAGTTCCGGGACTTTACGATATATTCTAAGATTTTTAGGCGAGTGATTCTCTCTTCATGTGTTACCTCACTTCGACGGGCATATTTATTTTTTTGAGACTGTATTTATATTTCTGTAGACTAATGTATTTGTATCTCTATGTCGAACGCTTATAATAGTATAGTTTGATACACGTACATGTATACTACTTGTGATATTGTTCTATTACTATGCTTGGTAGACACTTCATAGTCGTTAGCTTTTGGGCTTAACCGCTCTGCGATTTTATACTAAAGTCTTCGGGCTTAAACCCTCTGAGTTTTCTAGCTTCATCGGGAGCCTAGCTATGTCGTGTGTCTGCGAATCGAGCTTCATTGTGTAACCTCGACAGGCACGACTTAGCTATGCTTCCTTTTTGCTCAGCCTTCGGGCTTAAACCCTCTGGGTTTTACTAGCTACGTCGTGTGTTACGAGCCGAGCTTAATTGCGTAGCCTCGTCAGGCACGACTTAGCTATGCTCTCACTTTTCTTAGCCTTTAGCCTTAACCTTCAGCCTCTACATAGCTCCGCCGAGAGGCTGAGCACTAGCTTAGCGCTCAGCATTTTACAGCTACCTCGCCCGAGCATAGCTTCACCACGTGCATAGCCGAGAGTTCAGACATCGCTTCACTGTGTGCATTTAGCTTCACAGTGAGCGTGACTTCGTCATGTGTTAGCATAGCGTTCATACGTAACTTCACCGTGTATGTTTAGCTTCATCATGAGTGTGGCTTTACCGTAGGTGTTAGCTGGACGTTCATACATTGCTTCATCGCGAGTGATAGCCTCATCGAGTGCTTTAGTATTTAGAGCTGCATGCTAACTCTGCTTGGAGCCAGGCTCTGTCATGTACTCGACATAATGCCGACATAGCCTGGCTTTGCTCCGGCTTGACCAGCACCGCCTGGATAATTAAACAATTTAACTATTATTCTTTTATTGATGGTTGTGAAGAGTTTAAAGTCTTTACTTAAACTGTTTTCCTGAAACTATATTATTTTTTGGTATTCATACCGATCACTGTATCTATACCATTTCCTGTATTTTGTTTATGGTATAACACTTGCTATATTGATCACTTAACACCTGACACCTGCATGTTATCACCTGACGGATGCTATGTTATCATTTGACTCATAATTATCATATTATGAGAATCCAATAAATATCATATTATACTCCGGTTACTCCTGTACCATGCTCCTACTCATTCCTGTAATATGATAATTATATATCGATAATTAAAAAGACAACTTACATCGGGTCGGGAGAAACTGATAGACTTAAATTTGCAATTATGTTTTACAATAGTAGTAAGTATGCTATGCAACTAAAACTTTGATTTTACCTGTGAGACTCCAAGTGTTTCGCGGGTGTGTTGGCACCTCGATAACATCTCCTTCCTAAATGGGGTATACAATGAGACCCTTTTTCTTTCTCACCTCACGGTAGGTTCATTATCAGTAGCGGAATATCCTGGGTCATGGTTCCGGGTTTGCACGGGACCCATTGTAAATATAATTCATTAGTTTTCTCATCTGTTTTCAATAACCAACCTCGACTTACTCATATATGGATGTATGTGGGTTGAAACGTATGCTAGAACACATACCCAAATATATGGGTCGGACGAGTAATAATAATAAAATAATAAAATTAGAGATATATAATTTATTTGTGCTATATCATTTTTTATCAGTTATATGTTATTTTCTTAGTCCAAGGGGCAACTCGGGTTGTATGAACTCAGGATATAATGACGTAAGATATATATATATGAACTCAAGGTATATATGAACGTTTTCTTGATTGGATTATTTCTTCGATGTACTAATCTCATGAATCTATAATCTGAGTTTGTACAATTAGTTTTTCTGCATTTGCTTTACTTAATATCTTATTACATGCTTGCCTGTGTCTTGTTCATGACATAATTTTTGATATATGCTTTTTGATTCGAATTTATCAATACATGTGTGTCTTTTTGTGCACGCCTCTTGGCTTCATCTTACCACTCTTTCGGTGGCTTTCTGACCCCCTGGACCTGCATGTCTAGATCCTAAAGCTTGATCCATGGACTCTCCTGCCATTGATCAGAGTTGCGTAGCGGTAACATGGTGGACCACCCGTTGCTCTTTCATTTCTTGCCTCATTCTGATTGGCTCTCGAGATTTTTTCTTGCTGTTGATGAGTATCTTTTGTACTATTTAGATTTGTATATCTCTTTGTAAATTATATTTTGTGCCCCTTGCTGATATAATATTCATGTAATATTGGATCAGGTTCTATAATAATATTGTACTTGTACTATGTTATTGGAATATATATTTTCACTGTGCTTTTGCACTCTAATTCTTGTCTGTATGATGCTTAGCGTATATATGTGAGGATATTTCCTCTCTGCGTATATACGTCGTAGTAACATCTCCGTACCCACAGGATCGGGGCGTTACACATTTAAATATGAGAATGTAAAATAAAATATACATAATATGTGTACAATCAGTTGACTGAGGGCGTAGGTCCGTGATAAAGACTGCTAGTGGTATAGGATACTGGATCAAGGAAATAATTGAAATATCAGTTGAATCTAGGTTATTCCAGAACGTAAGATCAATATTAAGAATTTAAGTACAAGATAAAGGATTATTAGATGGATGAATGTAGTAAGTATGAATTGATAGTATTCATCTATATAGAATTGTATTACTTATATTTTGATTATTCTGTACGAGTTGAGATTTATATGACTCCTTTTACTTACATGTAGATGGAGCTTCTGATGTATATTGGTCGAAATCCAGTTCTAAGATTTTGGGTACCAGCTAGACAATTGAGACCCTGGACTTGGATTTTAAGTCAGACGAGACTGATCCTGAGATGATCTTGTTGGCACCAATTCAGGTTGAACCAAAGGAGATAGAGCTAGAGGTTCATATAAAGGGTGACGAGATGATTAGTGACTCCAAGAGTGCGGTAGGAGACTCCCCTGCAACAGAAGTTATTGTCATGGAGGATACTGAGGTAAGACCCTAGAGAGGGTTCACTTTTGTAGGCATACTCTGAGATGCCAGTTGGATAGATCAGTGGGACTTATATGATGATTTGGAGGACTGGCACTGTGATGAAGATGAGCTACCAAGAACGAACCCTAAGGAGCACATGGATTATGTTGAGGGCAGTGGCAGTAACAGTGAGGAAACCACTGAGGACAACAACAATGAGGATCTAAGTGAGGATAGCCATGCCCATTGATTGTATGACTTGATAAGGAGTTACTTTTGGTGTATATATATATTTCAATGTATTAGTAAGTATCTATTCTAGGAATTTTTGGTGTGTATACTCCTGATTTATCTAGTATGTATGTATTAAGAACTAGTTGGAATAGATAAAAGGAGGATATACTAATGTAACACCTTTGAATCCATTTTTAGGTTATGTATATAAAAAGTTGCTTTCTTATGAATGAAGTATGAATCTTGTCTCTTTCTAGAATTCAAATTTCTATGATTACATGTGAATGAAGAACCATATTATATTTATTTTCTTATATGCGAATAATGTTAATAAAGTAGTTAATTATTTTCTTTATAAAAGAAAAGCATTTGGATTCAAATCAACCGCCACCAGAGAAACAACCGGAATATAGTGTCTCACACTATAATGTGCTGGGGAGCTTCCACCCTACGAGTATTCCTGAGGGCTCAGAAGAACATGTTGTTGGCCCAATGGCCTTCCACTCTAGTTTTGATGATGATCAACTCATGTAGTTATGTTTACTAATATTCTTGTGTTTCTAAGTTTCAGATCATTAACAGGATATTAGTTAGTGATTAGCTTCAACAAGGAGTTTAGAAGCTTTCCATGTTGATTCCGGTGCCAAAGCTTAAAGATCATACCTTTGCACTTGGAGGATCACGCGTTTGGGATCGAGTCTACTTGAAGATGGAAGATCGACAAGAAGACTTAGGTATCCTAGTTTAGATAGAGTTTTAGATCCATTTGTAAAGTTTAGTTTAGTTGATATGCTCAAGTGCACAAAAACACACACGTTTCATGATTTGGTTCTTGGTTTTCATGAATAATAGATCAAAACAAGTTTACTTTATACCTATGTATATTAGATATGGTCTAGATATACATACATGCTTTAAACTTACTAGACAAACTTATTTGACTATCCTATTCATGTTTTGGAAAAATCAAGTTTGACAAAATACAAGTTTTGTTTTTGATAAAATTGGCAAGACACAAAAATGAATTGATATGTTGATATATTGTCTTGAAATTTTTATCACATGTTTATGTTTTAATATAAAATAATAAAACAAGTTTTATGGAATTTTCAGAAGAGATAAAAGATTTTTATAAAATATTTTTCCAAATTTTCTGACCTTGTTTTTGCGCTGACAGGCTGGTCGGTCGACCCTGACGGTCGACCGCACCAAGGGCCGGTCGACCGTTCGGGTCGACCGACGTGCACAGACGTGCACGTCTGTTAGGCACAGACACGGTCGACCGGGACGGTCGACCGAGTTGAGAGCTCTGCTCTCGGGTTTTCTGGGTCGACCGGGCCGGTCGACCGCAGTTGCCCAACGGTCATAATTCTGACCGTTGGCGGTCGACCGGACCGGTCGACCGGTGGCCTGTCAGGCTGCCACATCAGCCTAACGGCTAGTTTTGTATAGGGGCTATATAAACCCCATCTCTTTGGGGATTTTGGCCAAGTTTTCTAAGAGAAAAATTTCCAGTTTTCTGAAGTGTTTAAAAGAGTTTTAAAAAGAGTTTTGGGCTTTAAAAACTTCTCATCTTTATTTGTTTTGGGTTTTTGGAAAATCAAAGAAAACTAGGTTTTGAGATTTGATTTGATCTTTTATTTCTATCATATACAAGAGATTTCCCAAGTAGTTTTTCTTTGTTGCTTGTTTTCAAAAACACCTAGTTTTTCACACTTGAGCTATCATACTATCCTAATCTATTAGGATCTTGTTTTGTGGAAAAGAAAAGAGAAAAAGAAAAGAGAGAGTTTTGAGGTTGTTGTTGTAACCTCTAAGTTGTACACCCTTATTCTTATTGTATCCCTCTTCGGTAGAGGTGATCGGGTGATTGGTTTGTATCCCTCAAGTGTGAGGTGATTGAGATTGGTTGTGAGCCTCTTCGGTAGAGGTGTTGTTGTTGTGGTTGATTGGCTAAGGGCCTACTCCTCGTGTGTGAGGAGGTGTTTGTTTGAGAGAGGAGTTAGGTACTCCAATGTTGTAAAAATCCTTCTCGGTGAAGGTTCCCTCGGTGGGAGTCCTCGGTGGACGGTATAGTGGATTGGAAATCCTACACGGTGGTGTAGGCGGGGATGTAGAGCAAGGGTGCTCGAACCTCGAAACATATCTTTGTGTTTGCGTTTTGATCCACTTGTCTCTAAACTCTCTCTCTTTACATTTGTGCAAAGCATCATACTTCATTCATATCATATTTGCTTGTGTTGAGTATAATTCATCTTGTCATATTTATTTGCTTGTGTTGTGCCTTGCATAATCCATATTGCTATATCCTTGATTGCTTGGCTTGATTGTGCGTGCACATTGCTTGGATTGCTTGTGTGTGTGTGCCCAACTTATACTCATCCAACAAGAGCTTCACATAGCGCCTCAACCCATTTAAAGGGGAATCAAGGGAGTTAGTCCAGAGCCTCGTAAGGGGAATTCGGCTACACTTGTTGTATTGTATTAGTTTGTGCATAATTTGCATTAGCTTCCGCATTTAGCGCACTTAGTTTGCATTTAGTTTCTTAGATTAGCACTAACACCTATTCACCCCCCCTCTAGGTGTTTTTCAATTGGTATCAGAGCTAGTGCTCCTGATACTTAGGCTTAACATCCTAGGAGTGAGATCTATTTGCTTGCTAATCTACATTTGCATTTGATTGTTTGCACATATTTAGTTTATACCATGGACTTCATGACCCTACCTAGTTTTGACCCTTCCAACATTGATGTTTGGAAGTATAGTATGTCCATGTACCTAAAGACCCTAGGTTTGCATGTCTTCCTTGCCGCCACCAAGAGATGTTATCTTGGTGATGGTAATCATATAGGGGCCAATGCACAAGCCCTTGAGGCCATTAGAAGCACTCTTCCTAAAGATTATCTCTTATGTGTTTCTAACCTTGATTCCGCGTTTGCAGAGTGGAACAAGTTAACAACAACCACCACCACCTCCGAGCTTCAAGTGCCAAACCAACCGGAAGAATCTAGTGGAGAATCCGATTCACAATGCTTCATGGTCCAAGGGAATGACTCCCTTGAGGTACATTCGGAACCCCACTTAGATAGTGAAGATTGCTCTAGTTCTTCATGTGATAATTTTGATGCCCATGCTCTAAATGAAGAACTTTCTATTGTTTGTGAAAAATTAATAGAAAAATATAAGATTTTGAAAAAGAAAAGTCAAGAAATTGAAAAAGAAAATAAGAGTTTGCATTCTAGACTTGATTGTGTTTTGCAAGAGAAGGTTGAGGTCTATAATGAAAGGGATTCATTGAGATCTCAATTAGATCTTGCACTTAAGGAAAATGAATTTTTGAAAATAAAAATGATTGTGAAACTCTTTTGAAGAAGAATGAAAACTTGTCTTCTAAAGTAGATTTTGTTTTAAAAGAAAATGTTGCTTTGAAAAATAAAATTATTTCTATTTCTAATGATTTAGATGTTTGTGTAAAGAAAAATATTGTTTTACAAAATAAGATTGATGCACATGTTTGTCATGCTAGGGTAGTATCACACACTTCACCTATTGCATGCTCCACTTCTTCTACAATTCAAAATGATATAAATTTTTAAAGAAGAAAATAGATTGTTTGGGCTCCACTATGAGCCAATGTGCCATGAACCACTCACGATTGGAATCCTTGGTTCGAAAGAAGCAAGTTCCATCTTTTCATGCACACCCTCCACGGCATACACATGCTCCTCACGGACACCATCACACATATGCTCATGTGTACACATGTACACATTGTGGCCGAAAAGGCCATCTTGCTAAATTTTGTTATGATAGATTAAATGTTTCAAATTTAGCAAAGAAATTTGTTTGGGTTAGAGAAGGTACTAACCCCATGGACCCAAGAAGATATGGGTACCAAAGACCACCCCTCCTTTATTTGATGTAGGTGTGGGCTCTCACATGACGTGAGAGTGATGACACCTTGGAGTGGATGCGTTCCGTACTTAAAGGAAATCAATTGGATGCATCACTTTCAAGGGAAGATTTGATGGGAGGACCACCTTGGTTTGGAGAACTAGAGCGGTGCCCTCATTGATTTTGGTATCGAATCTCTAACTCCTTATTTATTGTTTACATGCTTTTAATATTCATTGTTTACAGCATGTTTCATTGTTTAGTGATTAGTATGAAAATGCCATGTTAATTAGATTCTTGATACACATGTATAGTATTTGAGACACCCATGTTTAAGATGGATTATTATTTTGTGTTCTCATATTTGATTAGCCATCATGTACATCATAAATCTAATAACATGTGGATATTCATAATAATCATGTTTAAGTTTTTCATGTTGATTTTTATTTTGTGTTTTGATGCTTCATGTTAAGATTACATGTTTAAATATTAGTTTTCACTAAAACTAGGTATATACTTGTGCATATAGTGGGCCACAAATAAATCTATATATGTTTGGGCTTGATTGCTTATTTGAACCCATTAGATGTGCTAGTATAGTCTAGTTTTGATGATTCATGCATTTTAAACTTGTATCCCATTTTTGGATTTGTTTTATGATTTTTCACTTCATGTATATGTTTGTATTGCCAAACTTTAAGATATACATGTGTACCCCTTGAGTCATTTGCCTTTCATGCAAATCTATATAATATATGGACTCAATTGTGTTTAGGGATATGTATGTATACTTATTGTGTTAACAATTCATACATATACCTTGAAATGAAATTTGTCTTGATGAAGATTTAGTTTTTCTTGATTTTGTGTTTAATTGTTTAACTTCATGTATATGTCTATATTTGTCCAAACTATTAGATATACATGTTTATCCTTTTTGAGCCACGTGCCTTAATGCATATATTTTGTGGACTCGTTGTGTTTTGGATATGTATGTATGCTTAGTTTGTATAAGACATACATACACCTTGAAGATTAAATAGTTTAGATGATTTTTATGTTTTCATGTTTCTTGTTTCAAGGAATTTTGAGCTATATTGGAAATTTCATAATGCCATGTCACACATTACTTATACACTCACCATTTTTTAAATATTTCTCATGAGTAGTTTTTCATGAGCATGTATGGACTTTATTGAATATTGAGTGTTTTTAAGTGTTATGTGATTTACATGTGTTTTATGAAAATTATTTTGTTTTATTCCTTACTTGAAGGATTTCGTACTAGTTAACAAAACTTTCCATTTAACTAGCTACGGTATTCTTCATTTTGGTAGAGTTTTTCAAACTAAGCCTATTTTCTAATCTATTTTTGAAAACCCCTACCATCTATGGGAGGATGGATGGGAGATCATGGTCTTGTATGCTTTAAAATGAAAATCATTTAAAACTTGAACCATGATTGGGTGGTAGATGATATGAGATATACACATGCTTTTGATTCAATTGGTATCATTGAACTCTTTCAATTGGTATCATCTTTGATCCTCTTGTATACTCATATTTGTTTTGTATGTATGTATGATTTCAATTTCAATGGTATCAATTTCTATTGGTATCTATTTTCCATACATATATATGTTTGTGTTTATACTAGTGCTTGAGTTTCACTTTTATTTCAATTGATTACTTTTAAATTGGTATCAAGACTATGCATATTTTAGTTTGTATTTCATAAAGGGGGAGAAAATTTGATTTTGTATTTCAATTGGTATTTGTACTCTCACACTTTATGATTAAAAGTTGTTATTTTAAACATATGATATCAACATCAAATTTGTTTATATGTTTTAAAATGAACAATTCTTACAATTGGTATCAATGTTTCTAAGAAATTTTACAATTGGTATCATATTTAAGAAATTCAAAATTTGTTTTGGTTTCAAGATTCATGTTTAAGAATTCAAGACTTATGTTTAATTACAATTGGTATTTCCAAAATTTTTGTTAAAGAAAATATTCAAAGTTTTGATTGTATTGACTATATGCATATAAATTCATGTTGAGTGTATTGTGTATTGAAGAGCTTAACATCTCTTCTTTATGTGGTACACGTGTGTAGGGGGAGCTTCACATCTCCTCTTATTCATTACATAACGTGTGTTATGTGAATTAGGGCTTAACTTCCCTCCTTCATATAATGCATATGTGTAGGGAAGCTAACTTAGCGTCTTCCTCTTCATGAATGTATATAGCATATAACACTTATTATCCTTATTTATTTTCTTTTGGTATCAAGATGCTTCATTGACATTTTCAATTGATATCATATTTTTAAAGTCACCCCTTATTGACTTTGTTTTTGTTTTAGACAAAAAGGGGGAGAACATTGTCTTTTATTGTTTTGTTTGACATAAAGGGGAAGAAAGATTTTTACCCCTCGTTTTATTTATGGTTTTGATTACCCCTTTGTTGATGATTGACAAAAAGGGGGAGAAAGATTTATGAAGTTTTATATGCATGCTTATGTTTATGCATATATTATGTTTTAATCTCAAGAATCTCAAGAATACTAAGTTTAATTGATTTATAGAGTTTTCTTTGTAATTGGTATCTAGAGCTTATTTTGTTTTGAATATTCCATTTGATATCTAGAACCATTTATTGTTTATGCATATGCATGTTTCATGTTTAATATTCATTGCATATATTTATTGTTATCCCTATGCATGAGTTAAGGGGAGCTTCCTGAAGCTTATCTTTAATCCATGCATATATAACTCCATGAGTTTTGTCATCATCAAAAAGGGGGAGATTGTTGGCCCAATGGCCTTCCACTCTAGTTTTGATGATGATCAACTCATGTAGTTATGTTTACTAATATTCTTGTGTTTCTAAGTTTCAGATCACTAAAGGGATATTAGTTGGTGATTAGCTTCAACAAGGAGTTTAGAAGCTTTCCATGTTGATTCCGGTGCCAAAGCTTAAAGATCATACCTTTGCACTTGGAGGATCACGCGTTTGGGATCGAGTCTACTTGAAGATGGAAGATCGACAAGAAGACTTAGGTATCCTAGTTTAGATAGAGTTTTAGATCCATTTGTAAAGCTTAGTTTAGTTGATATGCTCAAGTGCACAAAACACACACGTTTCATGATTTGGTTCTTGGTTTTCATGAATAATAGATCAAAACAAGTTTACTTTATACCTATGTATATTAGATATGGTCTAGATATACATACATGCTTTAAACTTGCTAGACAAACTTATTTTGACTATCCTATTCATGTTTTGGAAAAATCAAGTTTGACAAAATACAAGTTTGTTTTTGATAAAATTGGCAAGACACAAAAATGAATTGATATGTTGATATATTGTCTTGAAATTTTATCACATGTTTATGTTTTAATATAAAATAATAAAACAAGTTTTATGGAATTTTCAGAAGAGATAAAAGATTTTTATAAAATATTTTTCCAAATTTTCTGACCTTATTTTTGTGCTGACAGGCTGGTCGATCGACCCTGACGGTCGACCGCACCAAGGGCCGGTCGACCGTTCGGGTCGACCGACGTGCACGTCTGTTAGGCACAGACACGGTCGACCGGGACGGTCGACCGAGTTGAGAGCTCTGCTCTCGGGTTTTCTGGGTCGACCGGGCCGGTCGACCGCAGTTGCCCAACGGTCATAATTCTGATCGTTGGCGGTCGACGGACCGGTCGACCGGTGGCCTGTCAGGCTGCCACATCAGCCTAACGGCTAGTTTTGTATAGGGGCTATATAAACCCCATCTCTTTGGGGATTTTGGCCAAGTTTTCTAAGAGAAAAATTTCCAGTTTTCTGAAGTGTTTAAAAGAGTTTTAAAAAGAGTTTTTGAGCTTTAAAAACTTCTCATCTTTATTTGTTTTGGGTTTTTGGAAAATCAAAGAAAACTAGGTTTGGGATTTTGATTTGATCTTTTATTTCTATCATATACAAGAGATTTCCCAAGTAGTTTTTCTTTGTTGCTTGTTTCCAAAAACACCTAGTTTTCCACACTTGAGCTATCATACTATCCTAATCTATTAGGATCTTGTTTTGTGAAAAAGAAAAGAGAAAAAGAAAAGAGAGAGTTTTGAGGTTGTTGTTGTAACCTCTAAGTTGTACACCCTTATTCTTATTGTATCCCTCTTCGGTAGAGGTGATCGGGTGATTGGTTTGTATCCCTCAAGTGTGAGGTGATTGAGATTGGTTGTGAGCCTCTTCGGTAGAGGTGTTGTTGTTGTGGTTGATTGGCTAAGGGCCTACTCCTCGTGTGTGAGGAGGTGTTTGTTTGAGAGAGGAATTAGGTACTCCATTGTTGTAAAAATCCTTCTCGGTGAAGGTTTCCTCGGTGGGAGTCCTCGGTGGACGGTATAGTGGATTGGAAATCCTACACGGTGGTGTAGGCGGGGATGTAGAGCAAGGGTGCTCGAACCTCGAAACATATCTTTGTGTTTGCGTTTTGATCCACTTGTCTCTAAACTCTCTCTCTTTACATTTGTGCAAAGCATCATACTTCATTCATATCATATTTGCTTGTGTTGAGTATAATTCATCTTGTCATATTTATTTGCTTGTGTTGTGCCTTGCATAATCCATATTGCTATATCCTTGATTGCTTGGCTTGATTGTGTGTGCACATTGCTTAGATTGCTTGTGTGTGTGTGCCCAACTTATACTCATCCAACAAGAGCTTCACATAGCGCCTCAACCCATTTAAAGGGGAATCAAGGGGAGTTAGTCCAGAGCCTCGCAAGGGAAATTCGGCTACACTTGTTGTATTGTATTAGTTTGTGCATAATTTGCATTAGCTTCCGCATTTAGCGCACTTAGTTTGTATTTAGTTTCTTAGATTAGCACTAACACCTATTCCCCCCCTCTAGGTGTTTTTCACATGTGGGAGGAAATCGAGGAGTCCCGAAAGCTACGCCGGAGTGGTTGAACCAACTGATAACAAGAGCTAGTAATCCCTAGTAGGCTTTGGAGCAATTTTAAAAACTAAACCCAACCGCATTTATAGGAATTGTAGAGCTGTTACAAGCCGAAGAGTGGCTTCGCCAAACCGAAAAGATATTAAGAGTAATGAAATATACAGAAGATCAAAATGTATCTTTCTCAACCTTTATGTTCCAAAAAGAAGCGGAACATTGGTGGGAGACGGTGAGCAAAGGCTTAGAAGTTACTGGGAAAGAGATCACCTGGAAGTTCTTGGTAGATAAATTTACTGAGAAATACATACAAGGATAGCTAGAGACAAGCTGGTTATAGAATTTCAAGAATTGAAGAAAAGTCAAATGATTATAACTGAGTATGACACCAGGTTTACCCAGTTGTCTAGGTATGCTGAAGGACTGGTAAAGGATGAAGAAGAAAGAACCAAAAGATTCATAAGAGGTCTAAAGCCCGAAATAAGAAGAAAACTGATTTCCCTTCGATTGCAAGTATACATCCATGCTATAGAAATAGCTTTCGAAGTGGAAATGGATATGCAGGAAAACCCATAAAATCGAGCAAAAGAAACAAACACCCCAAAATCCCCCGATACTAGGAGCCATCAAGATTGGGGGGCGTCGGAGCTAATATCAGCAGAGGATCAAATTTTAGTACATCACCTCTAAGAGAAGGTTGGAGTAGGGGTGGAGGACTTTGGCCAAGAGCAGAGGAAGTCTTCAAGCGACACATGCTACACATTTGTCTCACCCCAGGACCGCAGGAGTCTCTTGGTGCCAGAAGCGCAATATAAATCAATTTGGTAATTGTATTTAAGATAGGACTATTTGTGGAAAAGCATGACATCTAAGGAAAAACTGTCCGACCGTACGAAGAAGCCAAGATTTTAGCAGTGGAAATGGAAGGTCAGTGGCAAGAGTAACTCCTTCAGATAGAACATCAAATAGCGACCTACCTATATACCTTGACCTACATTAACTTAGTCCTCTGTACAATAGCTAAGGGACTAAGGAAGAGCATTGGATTGACTCATTAGGAAGCAATGACCTCTAATGTTGTGGTAGAAGGTATGATCTCTATATCGGGATATACTGGCCATGCCTTATTTGATCCTGGTGCCACTCATTCGTTCATATCGAGTGCATTTGCTAATAAATTGAATCAACCTCCTGAATTCCTAGAATTTCAGTTAAGTATATCCACACTAGTAAGTGTAGAGATAGTAGCTAGCACTAAATATGAAAATTGTGAAGTGGTAATTGCTAAGATAAAAACACTGACAGATTTGATTAAGCTGGGAGAAATTGAGTTTGATGTCATCATAGGGATGGATTGGTTGTTCGCTTGTCGTGCACATGTAGATTAGTATGGAAAAAGAATCATTTTTGGATGGAAGGAATCTCAAAGTTCATTTTTGAAGGGATAAAGGATAAACACATAGTACCTATCATATCGGCCTTGCGAGCTACAAAATTGATTAGACAATGATATAAGGGATTTTTGGCTTCAGTATTAGATACATGATCGTACTCCAAAATTGTATTTTTATCCCCACTTTTACACATATATCCTTGATCATTCCTTTATTAATTAATGCTATTAACCTCTTTTTTGATTATGGTGTGTAGTTACTTAAATGAGAGGATAAAGATACAAGAAGCTTCATTTTATCCTTAATCCTATCTAAAGTTAGGTTTTAATTAAACTGAATCCAAAGGAGGAAAGGATTAAGCTTCATCTCCTATTCAAGTTCAAATTCAGAAGATAAAGTCCTAGAAGATGAATGAGATAAACTAATTCTACAAGGAATGAGGAGGATAATTCAAATTAAATGGAGTTCAAAATCAATTCAGACCCGGATTTAGACTATACACGTTTTATATTCAGATCATAACTTTTTTTACAGATATTCAAATCCGATGATTCAAGATTCTACAGAAAGAAGACGTGAAGGACTACAATTCTTCTGTTTATCACTCTGTCAAATTCAGCCGTCTGATGAGTCATATTCAGCAAACAACATGTCAACTTGCTGTAGGACTGAATTTCCTATTGAATTATGAAACCTTCTAATTTGTATCCTATTGTGATTAGATTTGAGGCCTATTTAAAGAGTTGAAATATCTCATTATGAAGCATCTCCAATCATAACTTAAGATTTTTCTTTTAGTCTCTTCTTCAAATTTCTTTTGTAATTTTTTCTACTTCTACTTCTAATTCAAGATTTGCGAGAAGGAGAAGACATTGTAATTCGAGGTCAATACAAGGTGCTTTCGTTCTTTTCATATCTCTTTTGTTATTTATTTTATTAATTTTTCTTGTTTTTTTATTTCTTACTTATTTAGCTTGTCATGTTTACAATGCGTAGCTAGATTTTTCTCATGGCTTGCTAAGACATCACCACTATCACATCTAATGTCTAGATTAGATCATATGCATCCCTACTCCATTTTTTATTCTTGAAGACTCATTAGGATAAGCAACTAGGTCAAATATTTGCTAATACTTCTTAACTATTTTTCTTAATCTATACTTGATGAAATCTTGATATTTTAATGTTAAACTTTGATTAGTGTTATTTCAAATAGGCTTAAGATTTGCTAAATACTTTCTAATGATTTTTTCTTACTTTATACTTGATTGACAACCTTGATATTCTAACGTTAAAACTTGGATGGTGTTATTGCAAATCATAATTTAGTTTCTATCCTATGTATCTTGCTTGATTTTGTGGAAGAATATCATGTTTAGGATTTAAAGTGAAGTAATTATCTATCTTGCATTAACATGTATGGTGGTTGATTATTAGTAAGCTGTGAAACTTTCTTTTAATTTGATTCTTTATCTACATACAATCCATCCCCTCTTTTTTATATTCTTTAAACAGAGAACATAAAAAGAAGACAATATTACCGAAAAGCTTCCATCGCATCTCTCCTTGAGGTTCGACCTGTTTAGTTCTTACTACAGCGGTTAAATTGCAAAGATTCAGAGTCTAAACCAATCACATATACTTTTCATATTCTCTGTACACTATTTTGTGCAATCAAATTTTGGCGCCGTTGTCAGGGAGGGACGGTAAATTCTTTTCTTTTTGATTTACTTTAACAAATTAATCTCTTTTTCTTCTCTGTTTTGATGTACAGAGGCTAATTACAGAAAACTAGGAGCTGCAGTGGACATATTGCTACTCTGCGCCTCTGCCCAAGAAGGCAGAGCATCAAAGCCTACAACTGTGGTGAACTAGTAACTGTAGTTTCTTACAGATTGCTTGATTTTCAGAGATTTAGCTTTCTGCAGTTATTAGTTTATCTGTCTAACTCACTCTGTACATGTTTCTAATCAACAGTAACTTGTTACTTTGTAAATGCTAAAAAACGATTAGACTCTTCTATCTTAGGGCATCTGGCTATTTCGTTTCTTTATATTAATATTGAAGAGTGATGGAAAAAAAGGTACGTCTGCATTGCATATAGCTTAGGAAACACACTTGTATATTATATTGCTTGGGTGTTATTTTTGCTAAATACTTGCACGCAAGCATGAAAACGATCTAAGGGCATATCCTTAAACAAGATAAGATGGAAAAGTCATTACCCTTCCTTAACCCAAAAATTATCTCCTCACTCACTAACCCATCCTAACATAAAATTGAGTAGATGTTGGCCCTAGGGACATCTAGGACTCAAATAGGGATTGACCTAGGGGAAAATTGTTAGAAATTGACTCTTGCTAAATCAGTATCTAAGGTTGGAGATTGAGGGGCGAAACCCCAAAGGCTGGTGGTTTGGCATAATTAGGCCCGTCGCTTTTAAGTGCGAATACCTCCCACCAATCTTGCCCCTACCTGGCCGATTAACTTGTGGTCAGGATCTGCAATATACCTCCTGTGGATAATCAACAATTAGGAGTCGTCTAGGTCTAAGCTCTACCTTAACTTAGGCCAGATTTTTCTTTATTTTTTTATTTTTTATTTTTGAAAATAGATTATAATTACAATTATTCTGATTATAACTCAAATCCATATTTCACCCCAACCTCTTTCAATTCAGATATTACCAACTCAACATTACATAACTCTAACCAACCAAGTATGCCAGATTGATCTTATCCTAATCAATATATGCTCCAATCCAGTACTATGAACAAAAATGGGATAACCATCACCATTCTTCACCGAGTCAATAGGGATACAACTTCCCCGAGTCTTACTATCAACAACCTTACCAACAAACAGCTTCATATAATCCATATCAAGACCAACCTATAGAAGAGAAATTTTCTTTAGAAAAGACTTTGAAGCCTTCCTTGAGTCCACACGACAAGTACAAATCATAGTGACTCAATTCTCCCAAACAATTTTCAAATTCAAGATTCTTACTCTAATTTTCAAGTCTAACCACAACAAGAAGAACCTGTTGACTTAGAAAAGAATATGGAATTCATGATTCAGTCCCAAAATGATTGTATTCAATCCCAAACGGATTGTTTCAAATCTCTTAATAGAATAGAAGCAAAAGTGAGTCATTTAGTCAAAACAATTAATGATAAGAATGAGGAAACTCTGCCTAACACATTTTCAACTACTCCTAATTCTCCTAGCCATATTGACGAAGAATCATGGTATCTTGGAGATTTTAACTAAGATTCAATTCATCACAAAATTTTGAACTTGACTAATAGCAGCCCATTGACAAGTTAGCAAGTTTTCATTTCAATGAGATTGAACATGAAGATGAATGTGATACCAATTCCCAATATTATGATTCAGTTTTACTTTTTGAATCTATGCTGGCTCCGGTTTGCTTACCCGATTTGGACCCAATTCCGAAGCCAACACTGATTCTTATCCCTATAGAGTTTGAACACGAACCACCTATTTTGGATAGTCATATTCCATTGTTGGGAATGAATGTGAATTTGAAATGATTTAGACCAAACCCATGAACCAACTCTGACTCTTGAGCCTAAACTTGATTTGAGTTTTATTCCTGAGTCAGTATCGGTTCCATTCCCTTTATTCTTGAGCCCAAATCATCCATTCTATAAAATCACATTCCATTGTTGGACCAAGATTTAGATCAATATGACTCTGTGATGATACCCCAAGGTTGGTCATATAACCGGAAAAATTTTCATGCTAGGTTCTTACATGATCCTATTCATATTGGAGAATATAAAAATCTTAAAAAGAAAGAGGTCATAAAAGGTGAATTTCATGAAAATCTACAATATCTAGATTGGGCAGAGAACGTTTGGCCCAATAAGACCACCACCGGAACCACCACTTTGAGGTGACAATTTTCCTTCCATTTCTCTTTTTTCATGTATTATTGCATTTCATTCATACATTGAGGACAATGCATGAGTTAGGTGTGGGGGAGGGTTTACTAACATGCTAACTTCACTAATTTAAAAAAAAGTTCTTTCTTTAAAACTTTTTGAAAAGGAAAATAATATTTTGACTTATTTTGTAAAAATTAAGTTAATTTTAAGGAATAAGAGGATCATAATTAGGATTTCTTATACTTGATCAAAATAAAATTATTGTTGATTTTGAGGTTAGAAAGAAAATTTGGAAAACTAATTTAGTCTTGATTTTTACCTTAATAAATATGCATACTTTATACACTTACACACTTAGGTTTCTAAAACAAAGATTCTTATGCTTATATAAAAAGATATATATACATATATAAAAAAAATCTTTTGATTAAGCTGGATAATTGTGCCTCATAAAAGTATAAGTATTCACGCCTAAAAGTAGTTCATATAAATAAAAATCCTTAGTTTTATGGCCTTGTTTGCTCGAGTCCTAAGTCCTTGGGGTGTTTTCTCACCCGGTGCCTAAAATCATCTAGCTTGGGAGTCACCGACTAAGGCTCGCTACATGGGCGAATAGAAAGCCTAATAGCGCTAAGGGATATACCGCCATAAATTAAAAAAAGAAAATAATAAGGCATAAGAGTTAGAGTTGAAGAATCCTGAGCCAATTTTCATGGTCACAAGATGCATATGACTTAGAGTAAAATAATAGACTAGATGAGAAATACAATTTTAATCCTTATCTTAATTGAAAACAAGTTTTTGAATAAAGACTAAGTTTAGGAATGACTAAGTTTTGATAATCCTATGACTTATAGATTACTTGAAATTTTACATTAATACTTCAAATATTTTTTCTTCAAAATGCGTTTTCAAAAATATACTAACAATTCATTTCTTTTTCTTCTTGGATTTTGCGAGTGCAATCCACTGAAAATTCTCACGAGACAAAACTCGTCCTCTAGGGGTAACCTAGAGGTTTAACGGCTTGTTGCACATGCTAAGTACAACCGTGATTAGTCTACTTTTTGTTTTGCTCGAGGACGAGTAAAAGATAAGTGTGGGGTGTATTTGGACACATATATTGCATAAATATTATAACATTCTTACATATATTATGTAATGAATATTGTAAATAACTTGTCTTAATGTCTTAATTCATGCAGGGTATGATAGGGAGAAGATAATTATGAAATTTATCCAATTAAATTCAAAAGTTCAAAAGAAAAGGGATCGATTCAAATCCAAAGGTTATAGAAGCTATCTTATCTAAAAACTGAATATATCAGATAAGACAATATCATCTCATTTCAAAAAAAAATGAATTTATTGAAGATCCTATCTGTTTTGCTGAATATAAATGAATATCTTATCAATTCTGGAAGACAAATTGAAAATACAGGAGGATAAATGGATTGAGAGAAGATCAGTGGATGAGATGAAGCAATTTAAATTTGGAGGCTGGATATAGTTTAGAATTTTAATCATAACTTTTTCTACCGAAACTTAAATCTAATGATTCAAGATGTTACAAAAAGAAGACTTAAAGGTCTACAATTCTTCTGTTGATCATGATTTTTAATTCTATTATTTGATAAGTGATATTCAGCAATCAACACGCCAACAAGCTGCAAATCAGAATTGAATTTCTAGATAAATCAAATCAAGTTTGGAGATAAGGGAAGAATTCAAATTCAGAAATATCTAGATCTTCTTATCTTTATATACTTTTTATCTCTCTGATTTTCTCCTATAAATACCCTTATACCTCGAAGACAGAGAGCACACCACTTCAGAGAGAGCTTTACTTTAGATTTTTCTTTTCTTTTATGTAATTCTTATTTCTTTTATTTTTCTTTTAGCTTAGATTAGAGAGAGTTACATGATTAAAAGAGAGGAAGAGTTATTGTAGAGTGACACTATTATAATTTTTTCTTCAAAAAGCTTATATTAAAGTGACAATCAATGGAGGTTTTCCACTTTTTTCATTGTACTCGATCTCCCGAAGTTTTGCTTTCCTTTATTCTTTCTATTACTTTACTTTACTCCATGCTAAGGTAAATTTCATTATGGTTCGACAGTAGAGGTAAATATTCTTCTTTTATTTTTTTATTTTTAATTTTTGTATCAACACTTTTTATCTCTTTTTGTTCCTTTTTCTTTTATAATTAAAACAACACCACCACCATCTCTTCTTCTACCATCTTCTTATTAACTTACATAATATTTTTATCATTTTATAAACTGAAAGAGTAACCTAGAGGTTTAACGGCTTGTTGCACGTGCTAAGTGCAATCGTGATTCCTACGAAAGTGAGTTAGATTAGATTAAATTAGTTTCTAACATTTGTTTTACTCGAGGACGATTAAAAGATAAGTGTGGGGGTATTATTGTACTCCAAAATTGTATTTTTATTATCACTTTTATACATATATCCTTGATCATTCCTTTATTCGTTAATGCTATTAACCCCTTTTTTTATTATGGTGTGTAGTTACTTAAATGAGAGGATAAAGATACAAGAAGCTTCATTTTATCACTAATCCTATCTAAAGTTAGATTTTAAATTAAACTGAATCCGAAGGAGGAAAGGATTAAACTTCATCTCCTATTCAAGTTCAAATTTAAAAGATAAACTCCTAGAAGATGAATGGAATAAAGCTAATTCTATAAGGAATAAGGAGGATAATTCAATTAAATGGAGTTCAAAATCAATTCAGACTCGGATTTAGACTGTACACATTTTAGAATTCAGATCATAATTTTTTCTATAGATATTCAATCTGATGATTTAAGATTCTACAGAAAGAAGACGTGAAAGACTACAATTCTTCTGTTTATCACTCTGTCAAATTCAGCCGTCTAATGAGTCATATTCAGCAAACAACACGCCGACTTACTGCAGAACTAAATTCTCTATTGAATTATGAAACCTTCTAATTTGTATCCTATTGTGATTAAATTTGAGGCCTATTTAAAGAGCTAAAATCTCTCATTATGAAGCATATCTACATCAGAGATCATAACTTAGGATTTTCTTTAGTCTCTTCTTCAAATTTCTTTTGTAATTTTTCTACTTCTATTTCTAATTCAAGATTTGTGAGAAGGAGAAGTCATTGTAATTTGAGGTGACAGATCAATATAAGGTGCTTTCGTTCTTTTCATATCTCTTTTGTTATTTACTTTATTATTTTTTCTTATTTTTTTATTTCTTGCTTTATTTAGCTTGTCATGTTACATGCGTAGTTAGATTTTTCTCATGGCTTGCTAAGACATCACCACCATCACATCTAATGTCTAGATTAGATCATATGCATCTCTACTCTAATTTTTATTCTTGAAGGCTCATTAGGATAAGCAATAGGTCAAATATTTGCTAATACTTCTTAACTGTGCTTGATGAAAATCTTGATATTTTAATATTAAACTTTGATTAGTGTTATTTCAAATGGCGTTAAGATTGCTAGATACTTTCTAATGATTGTTTCTTACCTATACTTGATTGACAACCCTGATATTGTAATATTAAAACTTGGATGGTGTTATTGCAAATCATAATCAGTTTCTATCCTATGTATCTTGCTTGATTTTGTGGTAGAATATCATGTTAGGATTTGAAGTGAAGTAATTATCTATCTAGTATTAGCATGTATGGTGGTTGATTATTAGTAAGCTGTGAAATATTCTTTTAATTTGATTCTTTATCCATATACAATCCATCCCCTCTTTCCACGTTCTTTAGACAGAGAAGATAAAAAGAAGGCAATATTACCGAAAAGTTTCCATCGCATTTCGACTATTTTATCTCTTACTACAGCAGTTAAATTGCAAAGATTCAGAGTTTTAAACTAATCACATATGCTTTTCATATTCTCTGTACTCTATTTGTGCAATCAATATACAAAGAGCTAATGTGAAAATAAAAAATATTCTAGTGATGAGTGAATACCCAAATGTGTTCCCTAAAGACTTACCGGGTTTGTCTCTATATAAAGAAGTGAAATTTGCAATAGACATATTGCCAGGAACTACTCCAATTTCAAAAGCACCATAATAGATGGCTCCAGTAAAATAAAAGAACTTAAAATCCAATTACAGGATTTATTAGACAAATGATTTATCCAGCCGACTGTGTTACCTTGGGAGCACCTGTGTTATTTGTTAAAAAGAAGGATGAAAATATGAGACTATCTATAGATTATAGAGAATTGAATAAGGTCACTGTAGGCATTCACTTTCTCGGATTGATGATATTTGATCAACTTCAAGGTTCATGTGTGTTCTCTAAAATGAATAAGATCAGAGTATCATCAGTTAAAGATTAAGTCGGAAAATATAACTAAATCAGCTTTTAGAACAAGATATGAATATTTTAAATTCTAGTCATGTCATTTGGACTTACTAATGCCCCAGCAGCATT
The DNA here is from genome assembly GCA_038442645.1 of Agave tequilana. Lineage (NCBI taxonomy): Eukaryota > Viridiplantae > Streptophyta > Magnoliopsida > Asparagales > Asparagaceae > Agave > Agave tequilana. Next base: position 932 of record JAVJIF010013340.1, on the reverse strand, counting down.
CATGAACCTAATGAATCAGGTATTTCAGCATATCTTGATCAATTTATAGTGATTTTCATTGATGATAGTCTGATTTATTCAAAAAGTAAAGAAGAACATAAGAATCATCTAAGGACTACCTTTCAGATCTTGAGAGAGAAATAGTTGTATGCTAAATTCAAGAAATGTAAATTTTGTTAAATCAAGTAGGGTTTCTGATTATATTATATTCAGTGAAGGAATATCTGTAGACCGACTAGGATTGAAGCAATCAAGGATTTCCCGACCCACAAATATCACTGAAGTTCAGAGTTTTCTAATATTAGCAAGACATTTATCGAAAGTTTGGAGAAAGATTCTTCAAATTGTAGCACCACTAACTAGTTAACTAGGAAGGACAAAAAGTTTACCTGGAGACAAAATCAAGAAAAAAAGTTTTCAAAAATTGAAAACTAGATTAACATCAGCCCCAATCTTAGCAATACCCTCCGTGACTGAAGGATATGTTATATATAGTGATGCATCAAAGCTCGGGTTGGGATGTGTTCCAATGCAGTATGGGAGAGTAATTGCCTATGCCTCCCAACAATTGAAGACTCATGAAAGGATTTACCCCACTCATGATTTGAAACTTGCTGCTGTAATTTTTTCCTTAAAAATTTGGCAATATTATATATGGGGTAGCCTGTGAAATTTTACAGACCATAAAGTTTGAAGTACATTTTATGTGACAAAGAAGGTATTTAGAGTTAATAAAATATGATCTTTCCATTTTGTCACCCTGAAATGGCTAATGTGGTGGTTGATCCTCTAAGTCAATTGTAAAGAAGGTCATGTCTACTCTGATAATTCATCAATCCATATTATTTAAAGACCTAGAAGAAATGTAAATAGAAGTACAATTGTGATTCTTCTAGTATCATGAGTCAATTGAATCAAGTGAGTTTTAAGTT